>PVJX010007670.1:0-69779 GCA_004027295.1 Dolichotis patagonum
TTTTTGTCTTCAATGCCATGTTCCCTATTAAATTACCAAAATGTCTTGGGTTTTTTTTTTTTTCCTGCCTTGATATTTATGTGACTGTTAAGGTTATTTCTGTTTGCTCTTACAGTGAAGACAAAGTAGTGGAAGTAGCAGAGGAGGAAGAAGTGGCAGATGTTGAGGAAGAAGAAGCCGATGATGACGAGGATGTGGAAGATGGTGATGAGGTAGAAGAGGAGGCCGAGGAACCCTATGAAGAAGTCACAGAGAAAACCACCAGCATAGCCACCACTACCACCACCACCACAGAGTCCGTGGAAGAGGTGGTTCGAGGTAATCCACTGATTGCTTGGATTTCTTTTTTTAATTTCTCAGGATAGAAGACAACATACTAGCCTTTGAAATTTAAATTTGTCCTACCAGTATTGCCTTTCCAATTGAAACTATATTTTTTTCTGAAATTATAAGGCTCCTCACACTTGTTGTTTCTTGCTGTTGATGTTGTTGTTGTTGTTTCATTTTATCAGGTAGTGTAATAATTATGACTTGCTGAGTATGCAGTCAATTCTGTACCCTGTATGTGCTGTCAACACCTAAGCAAGTGTCATTGCATTTGACAGATAAGAGCCATGTGACCTTCCTGGCAGCGGGTATTCACTGCCTGGCATTGTGGCCTTTACCCCTGAGAGCTTCTTAGGGTGGGAGTGGCGGGTAGTTGACTGGTATCCTGTAGCGTGCGGGGCTTATGGAAAGTTCCTGATATATTTTAGTTTTGTGAGTAAGGGATTAGATTTTATTAAGGAGATCTGCTGCTACAAAATTTCATGTGAATGACTTGAGTTATGAGTCATTTGTTTAGTTGAGCCAGTATCGCAGTACATTTAAGAAGCAGATATAATACCAATATCTTCTTAGACTTTCTTCTTCTGTTAAGTCACTATTCCTGTTGAAACTGCTGTGCACCAAATGAACTCAAGGCGTTTCTTTTGTTGAAATAAAAACAACTATTCAGTTTATGTGAAACATTCAAAATATAGTAACACCTGGTAAATTTTGAGGTCAAGTTATTTAGAGGATGTATATTTGTTTTGAAAATCTAGATTAAAGGAATATGAATTGATTGAGTTTCAGTGTGTTTCAAATACTTTTATTTTCATCCACAAATGTTATAAGTCTTCCTTTCACTTTTTGTTAAGGTGTGATGATTCAGCTTTATCATAATGTGAGAGCTTACAATATGCTTCTTTTTCTGCCTGAAGTACATTCATTACTAGTTATCTCTTTTCCTTTGTTGCATTTTTAACTTTATTGAGATATAACTTACATAATGTAGGATTTATTCATTTTAACCTTATAATTCAGTGGCCTTAAGTAATTTATTAAATTGTCTAGCCATCACATAAACCGTTTGTGGGACACTTGTTTACCCCAGTAGGATTCCTCAAAACCATTTACACTGGATCCCAGTACTCACACTGAGTCCCAAGAAAATATTGATAACTATTTGTCTCTATAAATTCACCCACTTTTGAGCATTTAATCTAAGTAGGATCATACAGTATATAGTATTTTATTTATGGCTTCTTTAATTTAATAGCATTTTTGAGGTTGTTTATTTCTTTAAATTGCTCCCTTTATAACTCAGGCTATTCTGAGTTAAACAGAGTTAACTCAAAATGCAACGAAGGTATTATATGTTCTTTAAAAAAAGAACAATAGTTGTATTCTTCAACTGTTTCACTCCAGTCTTTTTTTTTTTTTTTTGCTTAAAGACAGTTTCTGATTTATTTTAGCACATAAGTGAATGTGCAAGTAAATGCATATTTCATTTGAACCAGTAATCTTCTAATACCCAAGGCAGACTTTTCCCGAGTGTTTTTCAAATGCCTTTTGGGGCCAGCAGTGATAGATCAGGTCAAATAAACTTGTTAGCTCTGACTTCCTCACTGGAAAAGACAGATTTTTCAGAGTGTTTTCTTGAAACCCAAACAGTGTGACTACACATTACAGTAGCTAGTATTCTGCCATGGGAAAGAAGTCCTTGTGATCTCCATAAGATAGCTGTTTCTACAACAATTAAAGTTTGTTTGCTTAATATAAAATACTAGTTTTTAGAACTCCTCTTTGGTACAAAGCCACTTTGCCAGATTGAATAGAACATATGATGAGCACACATAGGAATTCCAAGTCAAAGAAATACAGAGTGATTTGTTTTACTTAAAATATGAATGCAGATCTTCCTTTAAAAGTACAGAGAGCTACCAGGTTGTTTAAAGAAGGTCTCATGCATGAGATGGCATTTGAACTAGAACTAGAAGGCAGACTGGTGGTATGTCAGTGATGGATTTTGATATATAGTACATTAGCAAAATAAAAAAAAACAACTGCGGTGCTGTGGGAAGGTATATGGCATGTTCAGAAGACCACATTGGTCTGATTAAGCTAGAGTAAGAGTTTGAGGGAATTAAATTGGGACCCAAAGGGAGAGTCCATCAAGTATGGCAAGTATGGACATTAATGGAGAGTGATCAGTACACCACTATTAATTCAGGATGTACTGTATGCTGTGGATTTTTCTAGTAGACAATGAGGACATTTTGATTTGATATTAGTGTTGTTGAGGTGGCGGGTGAACAAGATAAACATAATGAGGATGCCACATAAACTAAGCCCATATTCTGGACCAAGAAAGAGGTCTCTTGAAATGATATGGTCTTGTTATCTTCCAAATTAGTCCATTTTGCCTTTCAGTTTTACATGGAGCATTGTGGATTTTAAAGTAGAGAATATAGACAAAGGCGGTTAAAAGAATTTTTAAAAACTAGAAGTTTGCAAAAGCTAACCTTAAAAGGTAAACAATAATGTTGATGGCAGGATGAGTGATAAAAATGACCTTCTAAAAGCAAATGTCTAGTTACTTAAAGGCACCAGCTGTTGATGTCAGAAAAAGAAGAACTTAACTGTTCTATCCAAGACTCCTAAAATGGGCAAAAACTGTAATTGAAGCAAATATTTCTGAGAAAGAGGGCATCAAAGAACATGCTGTGATATACATTGTGTCCATCCAGGGTAGGTGAGGTTTGGCCTGGTTTGGTTGTGTATTACTAGCTAATTCTAAAAAGCAGATGAAGAAGTTTTAGATGGTATCATTAGTTACCATCTAAAGAAATTTACTTCCACATTGTTAGTGTAGAAAGTGAACTGTGATTTTTCCCCAGTGGAAAGCAAATTCAGTGCCATATGTAATTGCTCACTTTGTAAAACTCGTATTTACGGCTATGCTATGTGGCCATTGTTTTGTGCTCAACCTCAGCATGCAAAGTGACTTGCAAAGAAAAGATGGTGAAGGAGGCTTCAGTCCTGTTTTGCTGTTAATGTTTCAGGCCCCAAAGAAAAATGTGGTTTGCAACCATACTTAATAAAGTTGTTTCATCATCAATATGTTAGTATCTATTATTTCATCATCAATATATTGCTGCTAACACCAGTCTTATCATGATTTGTTAAAATCTCAAACTTTTGTAACCCATTAAAGTGTTTTTTTAAGTTGGAGGAAAGAAGACATTTCAGCATGGTCATAAAAGTTTCAACCATACTAGGTTAGAATCAGTGGTACCAAAGTAGGGTATGTCTGTTCCGTGTTACTAATTTTAGAGGGAAAGGATATTGTTTGATAGTAAGCACATCATTGCAAATTCCATTTAGCTTTCATGTTGATTGCTGTCTTTGGTAATTAAGGAAAAATTGGATTAAGTCATGAGGAATTTGAGTAAAACAGTAGTATATTTAGACACTTGTTCATGGTTTTGTGTTTTGAGAGTGTATTACAGTTCCTAAACACAAAATGTTAGGTGTTCTGAATGAATCATAAATTTCCAGCTGTGATTACATGCGGTATTATAATAAATAACATAGTTTGTTTTAATCTAGCCAATTTTACCTGTCCATTGAAACTCTTTTTACCTTATGTCACTTTTTCAGAAAACATTGTTTGTGTTCCTGCAATAATTAGATACTTTGCTATTATAGAAGGAAAACAGGATCAGAGCAGACAAGTTTCACTTGCTGAGATCTCATAGCACTTTCACACTGAAATTCTTTATTGCAGATATATTTTCAGACCCACCATTCCCCATTGGCCTTTAAGACAAGATTCTGTCCTGTAATCCTTGTAATTTTTCTTTGCAGAGGAAACATGACACCCTACACCCATGCACTCTCAGTTATAGCCAAGCCAACTAAGGTCTAGGTAAAAATTGTGCACAGTATATTAACTTGGTCAGTGTTAAACTAGGCTCTGGGCCCAGATGGGCCAGTGTATTTCTGCTATATTAATGCCTAAAATACATGTTTACTTTCCTTTTCTTTATAAATGTACCTTATTCATTTTACTTGTGTTCCTGTATATGTGCCTATTCCTTTGCTGTTTGCATGTATTTCTCTCCCTTTTTTCCACATTGAACATTTTCAGAATTAATAGGACCAGAGGTCAGTAAATAATAATAGGAAATCAGAAAACTATAGCCCATGGACCAAAACCTTAGTAATTTTCTAAACAAAAGGTTTTATTGGGAAACTCCTAGTCAGGTTATTCATATATTGTCTGTGGCTGCATTCCCACAGTAGAAGCAGAGTTGAGTCAGACATCATTGGAACCTGCAGAACTGGAAACATATCTACCTGAAAATGGAACAGTGTTTTCTAACCCTTGCTATTGTCCATAAGAATACTGTAGAGGCCCTTTTATTTCAAATACTACCATATCTAGCTCTTTTTTTTTCAGACAATTTTTTTTTGCTTGTTTTCTGCTTTTCCTTTTGATTGTGGTTAGGAGCAGACTAGTATCCTAATGTAGGGAGTTTGTCTTAGAATGCTTAAGAGAGAGTTGTTAATAATTTTATTACCATGGACCAGTTAAGTAACCTGCTTTTGATGTACACAGTGTAAATATCAATGTTATCTTGCATGTTCGTTGTCAGAATGACTTGTAGACAAATCTATGATAAGCATTTGCAACAGTATCTGGTAAGTGATTTGTTTTATAAGCAGACTAGCAGATTTGATCCCTGGTTGTACAACCTACTAACTACACATTTATACAATTTAAATAATGTTTAATCTTTATTGATCCCTTCTATAAAAGGGGACTAGTAATATTTACTCAATATTAACTATTTTGTGAGAAGTGAATGAAGTAATCCATGGAAACATTTAGCACAGTTCCTTTTAGACAGTAAGTGCTAAATTAACTATAGCTGCTGTCATTCCAGTACTCAAATGTGTCCTAAATATTAGAGAAGTAGTGTTTAATGCTAATTAGTAATATTAAAAGAATGCTAAAGGTGAGGTGACAATTGTCTTTTTTAATTACAAAAAGGTATTTGTTATCTGTTGATAAATAGAGCTAATTTTTATGAACAGCATTGTTGTGATTAAGGTAGCTAAAATGATTTCTGGCTGAAAATATTTTTGTGAATGTGTATCATATATTAAAATACAGTTAAATTTTTACATTCAGCTAAAAACCAAATAATACAGTTTTAAATGCTATTATATTTCAAGGTAGAGTTTTATTTCTTGCAGGTATTTTAAATTTCATAGAAATTCTTCTACTAAATGGACAAAGAGAGACATGGATGGTAGTAACTCAAACTATTGCATATGATGTTAAAGCCATAAAGTTTGATCTAAATGTTCCTTGCCTTGGTGACTGGCCTTGTAGAATTAAGTTATTGTTCTGCTCCTCCGGTTACTGTAATCTGGGAGAAGTGTCATTTGGTTTGCTAACACACATCTCCCCCTCTCCCAACACAGATGAGGCCCTTCTAGGTAAAGAGCACTGCATTGGGTGATAGGAAATGGGAACTGGGTAGGACATGCCAGCTGCACCTGCCCAGTTCTTGGGAAGAATGAGTCTGCTGCTGGGAAGGAATTTTGACAGAATGGGAGAAGAAAGTGCTTAGCCTAAGGATAGAAATTTTCACTGAAGCATTGTAGAGAAGTTGGCGTTTGAATGATTATCAAGAAAGAAAAGAATTTAGTAGGTGATAAACATCACATACAGTAAATCCAGTAAGTGAAGCTGGACTTAAGAGAAAGTTGAGTTTTGCCAAACTTTTCCCTATCGATTAGAGCTATTTGCTCTAATATAGATAAAAGCAGTAACTTTGTTCCTGTAAATAAAGTTTTATAACCTCCTATTCTCACAATATCCAGTTTTTACCTGACCAAGGCCATTGGGCACAGCTTGAAAAATTGCCTTTGTTTTCTTTTCTTTTCCCACCCCCAAGTTATGCATCACTAGGGCAAAGCCCCTTGGCAACATGTATAAAACTGAAGCCTTTCCTTTGTTCAGGGCCTAAGCTTTTGAACATGAATCTGACTGAGTTGGTGTACACCTGAAATTAAAGTCCTCCTGTTTCCCCGTTGGTGTCTCCGATCTCTGAATTTCTGTACATAAGCATTATAAATCAGAGTCCACTGTGTTGATCTCAAGAGTAAAATAAATGAAGCTTAGTTTGATTCTTGTGTCTCCAATTTTACCTAATGTAATGGACATGACTAAAGCTATTTCATAACTTACTAATACTAATGAGTTTCTTGCTTATTATCATTTCATATTTAGCTTTCAGAAACTGCGGATAAGTCTCTGAGCTTGACTTGCTGTAAACATGAAAGCAAATTCACATAAATTATGTTGGAGGCTCCCCTAATGGATCTAAAACACCAACGAGTATTTGGGAACAGGGCAAAGGATAATGCCCCATTTTTGAGACGAAGCCTAGGGCACATATCTTCCTATTTTGACTAAGTCAAATAGGATGCACTCCCATTCCTGTACCAGGGCATGACATTCCTTTTACTGTCAAGAGAACTCGTGCCAGCACTGACCATAGATATGACAGATGGAAGCCTGTTATTTTGTGCCCTGTGGCAAAGCAGCCATTTGATTGTGTGATGTTTGCTATATACTTTGCTAGAGGCAGAATGAAATGTATCACAGTTCTGTGTAGTGTCATATTCCTAATGTAGAAAGCTCACTCTGATAATGAGGTTGCCTAAAGGAGACTAAAGAGCAGAGACATATGAAAGAAACACAGAGTATACAAAGCCCCCTCCTCATTCTCTTTCTTTGGCAGTACTGTGAATTGAACCCACAGCCATTCCCCTGAAGTACAGGGTGCATTAAGATGTAATTCGCCTTCTGTGAAGTTTAGAAGTCAGGGGTTTATTCTGTTCACCAAGATCTGCACTTCTCTGTAGCAAACTGCTTTTTCACTTGGTTTTGCTGGCAGTATTACTTGTTGGTAGTACCTCGTTATTTTTCATTTTCCATTTCTACAGTGTGTTTTTTAAGTCAAGGTTCTTTAATTTACTGGTAGAATAATGGAAATAATCATCAAATGATATCTTAGTACAATTATATCAAAACTTACTTGAAATAAAAGAATTTTAGTACATTTCAATTAAGGGCCAGAAACCAGATTCTAAAAGAATCTGGAATACTTTTATTTTTATAAATATGTGAAAATGCCACACACACAACAGTTATATGTATTTACTCAAGAGTTTGTAATGAAGGAAAAAAATCTAAACAAAACAGAAAAAAAATTGCAGCAAATTAGAGAATGATGTATTTAAACATTTGTACCTTTTTATGGGCATACCTTTTAGCGACTCCGTATGTCCAATAAAATATTGCTTGTGAGTGCTTGGGCAGGTAACAAATCTGTGAGGTCTGATGGAAATCCTTAGTTTCCTTCTGGAAAATGAAAGCTTTCTTAAAGCAAAGGGGATTAGAGCCGAAGCACATGCCTCTGTCCCTATTAAACTATTTACCTTTCTGAAAGTTTGGAAAGGCATCTGGTTTCCAGCTACTTCTGCCAATATATCTGACTTTTTGTGATTGTGTTAGTAAAAGAATGAAATGGCAAGGAAAGCAAGTATGACTGGATCTTATATAAAAATGATGTTCAAGAAACCTTAGCCTTCAAAATATCAGCCCAAATTTTTAAAAATTCAGAGACTGCATTGTAAGGACAGGAGCTTTAAGTAGAATTTTTACAGGTGTGCTGTATTACTATATTTACTTTCTAATAGTAAGACTGTTCTGATGTTAATGAGGGTGGTGGTCTCTCTTTCTTATTAAATTTACATGTGTTCTTGTTGGATATCATTTCTGCAATTTACTATGAAAGTGTCATAGACATAGGACAGAAATTTCTTGTTTGCATATGACCCTAAGTCCTTGACGTTTCATAATATAAGCAAAAGAGGTTCTTGCTGTCGAGCTCTTATATTTCTCTCCTTTCTGGACATTTACTAACATTTGTTAGCCAGGATTTCTGAGATACTGATGACTATTGCACTGCAGACTTGGTGGGCAAAATAAAAAATGTAACAAAAATCCTGGTGTTTGCTTAAAGTATGGCAGAATTTCTGAACCTCAACAGTACTGATGTTTGAGGCTAAGTAATCCTTTGTTTCTGGAGCCTTTCTGTAGCTTGTAGGATGTCTACCAGTATCCTCAGCCTTTACCCACAAGATGCCACATTACTCTTCTGACAACCTAGAATGTTCTCTGAGAGGAAACTGGAATGAAATCTCTTGTTAAAAGAAGGTGATGTTGATACCTATAGTGATGTCTAGTTTTAAATGTATGAGCAAAAAAAATGCTCCTACTGTACCACAACTCATCTTAATCTCAGCAGTAATTCCTACCTCAGAGCTTTCCACGTAGTAAGTAGCTAATGAAACTACTTTACTGAGCAAAACTTAATAAAATAAAAAATATGATGAATACTTACTTGATAAGGCAAAAGGTATTAAGATGTGCAATGCAATCTCTTTGCTTATATTTAGAGACAGAAAATTCCATAAAACAGCTTAAAATATGGCATACTTAACATTTGCTATGCAGGTAGTGAAATATGTAAGAGACTTATTTTCCTAGTTTTGGCTTTTAGTCTTTCCCCCTACTAGTCTGTTATAAAAGAGCAAATGGTGTATCAGGGACTCTGCTGTTCTCAGCTGGAACCTCTCAGTTCTTTTCCACTGAGGATGTCACAAGAGGCCAGTTAACCTAGAGAGGTAGACATGTTCAGATTCCCCCTCCCCCCCAAAAAACCCAAAAATATCTGCTGTAAAACAACAGGACCATGTTCGCAATGCCTGACTCATATGTAGAAGTGTCTTTTTTTTTTCTTGCAAGAACAGAAATACTATCTAACCTTTTCTTTTTAGAAAAGTAGTACAGTGAAGTGCATTCTAAGGCCAATGTCTTTTATTTATTGTCTTCATTATTTTTCTAAATAAAAGTAAAAGCTTTGGTACTTCTGAGGTTCTCACATATTATGGGAATGATAACACTTTAGGTTTATGAGAAGTTAAGTGCTTTCACTGACTTAAATATGAGTAAGAAAATAATTACTTTATTAGATTTGAGGCAGAATTGCAGTTATTTTACTTATGGCAGCTTCAGACAAAACAGAATTTCAGCATAAAATAAATATATGTAGGCAGTCTGTTAAAATTGGGGTTTTGAGGTATGTAGGTGAATGTTGAGACTACTCATTTGTGTTGTATCTCTTTTTCCCCAAATATATGTGAAAATAAAGTCAAATCCTGTACAACTTTTACTAATTCTTGTCCCAGGTCCCTTTGGAGCATACTTGAATCTTGTATCTTTGATTTTGACCTTTTACCTGCATTTATATGATGTCATTGATCACCGTTTTTCTCAAACTTGAGTAGCCATTCGCATCCCTCAAAGGTCTTGCTAAACAGAAATTCTAAAGTCCAGTGGGGCCCAGGCATTGCTGGTCATGGATCCTGCTTCGAGAAAGAGCCTCTCTAGTAATGTCTCCTGCCCTCCATATTGTGCAGATAGAGACAAGGAACAAGCAGGTAAAAAGGAAACCTTCCTTATTTTGATGGTATTGTTCTTTGTGTGTTAGCAATGCCAGTAGTTCAAGAGAACTCTTAATATGTCCACCCACTGAGATTTTTTTTTTTCTAAGTTCCTACCTCCAGACTCTGAATGTTGAACAACTGTTACGATTTCGCTACATGGTGATTGGTACTAGTTTTACCTGTGTCCTTGTTGCCTCTCATTGGAGGAAACCAACTGATTTTCTTGTCCTGGAGCCACTTCTTTGCTATCTTGTGAAAGCCAATTATCATGGCATTGAGAAATTTTCTTTTTTAGTTCTTCTTTGATTGATTTAGTTCTTTGATTTTTTTAAATTAGAATTTTGCAGGAGTTTACCTCATAAATTTGATGCATGTTTTGTTATGATTAAACTTAAGTATTCAGTGGTTAGAAATGCTGATATAAATGGTATAGTGTTTTAAATTTCAAATTCCACTTGTTTGTTGTCAGTATGCAGGAAAGCAGTTGATTTTGCATGTTATCCTTGCAGGTTGCAACCTTGCTATTACTGCTTATTAGTTCCAAGAGTTGACCCTTCTTTTATGTTGTCTATAGACAATCACATCATCTGCTGTCAAAGAGAGTTCTATTTCTTCCCAATCCGTGCTTGAATTACCAATGGTGGAAGTATTTATACCATGAAAATTGACAAATACCGTGACTGAAGAGTTGCGTTTTTCATTTTTCTGGAAAAAGCCAATTTTTAAACATGGCCCTACTTCTCATTCAGTCATTTCCCTTTACTTCCCAACATAGGATCTGATACTGAGTTTTTAGTTTCAGACTTGTTAGTTCTCTGTTGTACTTTAGCCTAACCGTGGCACTCAGTGAAGAACAAGGTTTTTCTCACAACAAAAGGAAAACAAAGACTGAGGAAAGATCATGGTATTACTCATTAGGAAGTCACACTAACAGTCCAACATAGGAGTACTGATTAGCTTAAAACTTTTTCAAGAAAATCTCCTTTAGATGGCGTTTTATAAATAACCTTTAGCATGGAGAATTGGGTGAGGTATATTTAGAATGACAGATGTATTGGGTACCCTTAGAGAATAAACACACTTTAATTAAAGGACCAGCCAACCGGAGTTACCTTCGGAACACTTTCGTCACAAATACATACCCACCTCCTCTTCTAAGTCAGTAGTTTCATTGTCGTAGGTAGCTGTTTGCATCATTGGTAGGTATTTCATCCAATATTTGGAGCTTAAGTTGAGTTTTGTCATAAGACTTCAGTTCAAGTATACTTGCCTAATTTTAGGTGACTCTGTTTAATAAAGTATCATTCCTAAATATTAAATATTTGATCATTTACTGCCCTGATAGACTTCCTAATCATGTTATTTGATCACTGCTTGCTAATATTTGCAAGCACTTGACAAATGCACTTTTAAAAAGTACACTGTTGTAAAACTATTAGGAAAAACACATTCTATAAAAATAATCAACTTTCTAGTGTGTTGATTTTTAATATTTTGTTCATCTATAAAAATCAAACACAAGTTCATACACCTAAGCTTCAACAGAATTAGTTCTTTAGGTCCATCCATGAAGTGTCCCTTATAGCAATGTTTAGAACTGCATCAGTAACTTACAGTGATAAAGGTAAAGTTATTTAAAATTACATTGAAATCAGCCCTTTGTATTATTAGTGGATTGAATGATTAAACGACAGTAAATCAAAATTTACTTGAAATATTGAAAATATTCAGTATTTCATTATTAAATACTGTGGGCAATACTTGAGTCTTATTTTTGTTTTATTTCTCTAAGATTAAGCTAGTGATTTATTACAAAAGCAGACTATTTGTCTTCTTACATGTGCCCTTCTTACTCTACAATTGGAGAAGAAGCACAATATGGAATTTTTAGATAGAGGAAAGATGATATGTTTGTGCTACATATGAAGCTTAATTAAGCAACTATTCTTAGAAAATATGGAGAAAATTATGCTACATAATTATTTTTTCTCTACCTCAGAATGTATGGTTCTAGCTCTTGTCTGTAAGGCTCTCTAGTTTGATCAGAAGCAGTTGGACCGGTGACTGTCTTTTAGAGATTTAGAAGGGACTGAGGCATATTTTAGCCCTATTCTTCCTTATTGCTTGTGACTTACTGGCCTAATTTCCTTAAATAAGCTATAACACAGAATTTTATGGCCATTATAGAATTAGGCAGAAGAAAAATAAAAATGAGTGTACTATATATTTCACTAGTAGCATAAAAACATAGTAAGTATTGCAGTGCCATTTGGGTCAGCTTCTGAGCTGGAGATTTTGCCTTATTAGAAGTACTCAACTGTTCTTGGCCACATACGGATAAATACCTGTGATGGCTTCCCTTCTTTAATCCTTTTTTCATCTTATTGCTTAACTTACACCAAACTAAAGTTCTACTGTTGATATTTTGTGCATGAGAAAATTCATAAAGACAGATTTACTCCATCTGCCAAGCTTTGATGAACGCTGTAGGTCTGTGGCAGACACGTATCAGAAGACATGCAGTTGGTGGTCTAAGAGAATAAAAGATCGGCTTGAGTAGTTGAGGCTTGGTGTATTTTGCTGTCACTCCTCCTGTGACTCATGGTTGTGCCTTGGGATGTGGGAATTCTGTGCTTCAGTGGACATTAGCAGCCACACTACCTCGTAACTCCAGAGGCAGTTCCAGCCACAGTACCACGGTCTCATAATCTTAGTTTACGCAGCCTAAGGAAAGGTCAATAAGTAGTATCACATCTTAGAAACATGAAGGAGCTTGTGACAGGAGTATGGATAGCCTCATAAGGGAGATGCAGTGAAGGAGGGAGAAGCCCTGGGAGTGTTCCCTACACCTGAGAGAGAAGATCACATCCGGCAGTGGAGCGATTGCCCCTGGCTGTGGTTGGCAGGGCCGCCACATGGCTTTTAGCTCCATGGTTCAGAAACTGCTGTGTCACGAACTTATAACTAGCTTATCCTTTATAAGTGAGATTGCAAATCCTGTGCTTAGAGGGAATGAATAAAACTGCAAAGTGGATGAGATCCTTGAATCCACAAACCAGTTATTTTCACACTGCAGGAGGGTTCTGTATAGAAAGCCAGCTTGGAGAACATGAGCTGTCAAAGCGCCTGCACATAGTAAGGTTACCTGGAAGCATGATACAAGGAGCTTGATGCCCTTGAGTCAGATATGTCACCTAAAAACCATCAAAGAGACCCAGAGCATCTTATATGTGTCTGTGGCATGTGACACACCCTCTGCAGTGTTTCAGGCTCACCGCGGCTTGAGGCTGACTGTCCCCTCTTTGTCCCATCAGCATGATAGCGTCAGCTTCCAGTTTTGCCACCACTTCATTGCATCTCTTCAAAGAACAATGCATGCAGGAAAGTAAAATGTCAGTTCCTTTTCCTTGGACTTTGTGACTCTTCGTTTCTGGTTGATGGGGATCATCTGTGTGTTGAATATTCTTCAGTTGGCAGCTTTGGCATCTGAGTGGCTTTTATGTTTTAGAAAAGTGTTTTTTCCCAATGGTGTGTTAGAACCAAGACTAGAAAGCAAGGCATGTTCATTTGCTCGATGACATCAACCAGCAAGGGCAGGGAGTGAACTCGGAGAGAAAAATGGGGCTGTTTTACTTCGAGCAAAAATAGAATACATTAAGTTTAGATTTCTACTTCTGATCATGATTAACTTCTAAGTAGCCCTGAAAGCTTTATGGTAATTGCAGTAGATCGGGGATTTTGGAACTGGTCTTGGGGAGGATGGAAGGCATGTTGACAGGTAAGACGTTGTAATGTAAAACAATATGTGGTATATATTAACAAATTAGAGTTTGTTGGCTACATTTAATTGTTTGGAACATTATTATCCAAGTTAAGACAAGTAAATAAATAAAAATTGTCTTCAATTTCATTAATATAATTGACTGCAAGTCACATTTGCAGACAGACATTATATATGTTTTCAAATATAATCAGTGGTTAGACCAGCTTTTTCCGAAAACTAGAGAATATGTGTAATTAGTTTTATACACAAGTCAAGGCAATCCTGATTAAGGCAAATAACCAGATATTTGTGAGAGCGATATAAATGTTTATATCATAAGCAAAATGATCCTTTTACATCAAAGTTGACTTAAAGTTTTTAAAAAAGAGTTTATTTTTTTTGTAGAAGAAAATTGTTTTGATGTTCAGAAACCTTCTATCACTTAAACTTCATCTTTTAAAAGCAGCTAAAAGATCTTTCACCTCTAGCCAAAGTCCTTTTGTGACTACTGAGCCCCACACACTCAGCCAGATGAGAAAATCCCCTGCCTTGTCTCAGAGGTGACTGTGAGGTCCTGGTGGCTAATGAAATTCCTCAGCAACGGTAGAGGCTGCTAATCAACCCAGTCCAGGTTTCTACTGGGAGGATGAATGCGTAAGACACGTGAACGTGTGTACATGAACAGCGAGCCAGTGCCTTTTTATGCTAAATGTGGTTCCCCACGTCTCCTCTGATTAGAGGTGTGCTCTGAACAAGCTGAGACGGGGCCATGCCGAGCAATGATCTCCCGCTGGTACTTTGATGTCACTGAAGGGAAGTGCGCCCCGTTCTTTTACGGCGGATGTGGAGGCAACAGGAACAACTTTGACACAGAAGAATACTGCATGGCGGTGTGTGGCAGCGTCAGTAAGTGGACCCCTTCTCCAGCCTGGCCACCTTTCGCCTTTCTCGCCACTGACTCTGCTCTTTGTAACAGATTGATTTTTCTTGGTTCATGAGAATGGGCCTGTTGCTACCACTAACCCATTTCTGTCAAGTTCTCTAATTGCCCAGAGTCTGCCACAGTACGTTCAGTCATGAGCACATCTCTCCGTCTATCTCTAATAAAGCATGGCCTTGGATGTGTTCTTTTCCTAGCTGTGATAGATTCCTCTTGCAATCTGCAGGGACTTTTGAGTGCTTCTCTTTAAAACGGAGCTGGAGTGGCTGTTCTGTCTTCTGAAGCCATTTCTGCAGATGCATACTTACGTGTTTGTCTGTGTATGTGTGTTCGTGTTTATGCATGTGCACTACGTGTGCGAGTACAGTTTACCTCTAGAAGCCTGGCTAATGAGGCTGCAGTTGCCTTGACAAGATGCATTGCTGTGATGAATACCGTCATTTCCTAACGTGTGCCTTTTATTGTGGTGGTACAGGAATGAGATTGAATTGAGCTCATATATCTCACATGCCAGAGGGCAGAACTCTCCGTGTTGCCCTGAGCTCAGCACATGGACATTTGTAGGGTCAAATTTTCATTTCTTCTCCTGGGAATAGAAGAAAACTTAACATTGGAAAGCTCCAGTGATACAAAGCTCAGGCAGTATAATTTTCTTGAACTTGTAGCTTTCCATAATTCTGGGGGATAGGTATATAAAGTTAATGATGGTTTAAGTCTGCCAGACGAAACTTTTCCTTAAGGAATTAATTCGCAGATATATAAGACTTGTCCTGTTACTAGTCTTCCAAGTTAGATACCCCAATTTTATTTTTCTTCATACATAGGAAGTTATTTATGTCAGTTCTTCATAACCAACAGTTATACCTTGATTTGATAAAGATGGAGCTTAACAATCGTGCATTTCTTTTTTGAGAAACTTGCTTCTTTTCTTTGCATGTTGTAAGGGTGGCCACCACCATTTCCTGCCTGAGATTTCTGGGGATCTATACATTATTTTCCAGATGGATCATAGGATTAAGCCAAAACAACAACAGCACCTGCCTCATTAAGACCTTCCCTGTGAAAGGGCCCACCATGCAAGTGGGATCTAGGGAAAAGTCTGTGTGGTTCTCCTACCCTCACCTGCTTGAGATCACTGCTACAGCCCTGTGTAGAAGAAACAAGTTCAGGAACTGGTTACCCAAGCCTTGTTTTCTTGGCTCTTGATTGGATGATTGCAGCTTCTAGCCCAAAGGACTCCCTGCTTCAGTTTCAAACAAAGAAGTTAATTAGGTCAGGTAATTTGGAACACAATGGAGGATTCTGTTGGCTGGCTGTTTTTTGGAACAAAGGATTTTTTTGCTGTTGTTCCAGTGATGCTAACTGATTTAGCTGCTAGGTGAGACTTTCAGATACAGATTACACACAAAATAAGAAATTTTAAGGTTATTAGCAATGAATAATTTTCCGTAAGAAATAGAAACTACCCTCCCAAGTCGTCCCATTGTGGGCCTCCCCAGCACCTCTCAATTTTGATGAGTTTGAGCCAGGAGAAAGCAGTAGTCAGCTCAGGTTGGTTAGAAATACCTGAGCAGGCACTCACTTTACTGAGAGATTTGCAAAAGGAAGATAACCCTGAACAGATGTAGTGTGTCAAGTAAGCAGCTCTTACTTCGAGTGCGTTTCAGAATAATATTTGAAAAATGCAAAGGTAGGGCTGAGGATGTAGCTCAGTGGCAGAGCACTTTTGCTGGCCTAGCATGCTCCAGGCCCTAAATTCAATCCCCAGCATCATCTCTAAAGGAAGAAGGAAAAAAAGCAGGAAAATAAAAAGAAAGAAAGAGAGAGAGAAAGGGGCCGAAGGGTTTTAGATGGGCAGACAGATGTAGGTGGAGAACAAAGGACTCATCAAATCACTGAGTCAAGAGCCTGAAGCTGCCCTGCGTGCATGGTGAGAGGAATGGAGATACTGTGGTAAAGCTTGGCATTAAAGAGGCAAAACAGCAGTAAGAAACCCTCTAAGACTGCTTGGATTTCCAGTTAGAGATCACTGTCCTGCATTCTCAGATGTTAATCTCTGGTGAAAATAGATTTTTATGTTTGTTTATGTATTTAGTTCCCTGTTTATTTTTGTTTGTAATTTAATATTTTTGTTCGTTTTGCTTTGGGGCCAGTAGAACCCGGAGAGTGAGTTTCAGCCACCATTCCCACATTGCTGTTTTTTGTTTGTTTGTTTGATGTTTGTTTTTGGTTATTTTCTCTTATTTTCTCCATAGTGTCCCAAAATCCACTGAAGACTAGCGGGGAACTTCGTTCCCAAGATCCTGTTAAACGTATGTTGCCATTCACTTGGGGCAGGGGAAGGGAGGCGGGTATTTATTGCATGGCTGGATTTAACGTCGCCATCACCTTCTTTGCATGGGTTTTGTTTCCTGAAGACCTGTCTTTTAATAAAGTGTGTGTTCCTATTCTCTTGCTTATAGTGTTGTCTAATTTTTGCCAGGCAACCTCAGATGTTGGGCTAAAAGCACTGACTAAAGCTTTTTCTATTTCTGATTAATTTCCTTTTTTATTTAGTGTGGTTCAATTAAATACTATCTGTACAGGATCAGTATAGTGTTTGATTTGGCATCACTTTGGTTTCTTAAAAGCTGCCAAGATGAGATGACATTACATTAATAACTTGCCTCCTCCCCAACATTTGCTATTTATACATTGTAGTAGTCAAACTGATTTGCATATGTCATTACAGTTATGTGTCTTCTAAGGCAAAGGAAGTCTTAGGAGGTCAAAGGTCACTTTTAGGTTTCAAGACAACCTCTTCCTCTCCCAGAGTGCACAATGGTGAATCAGAGATGCTCCCCTTAGGGATTTGTCATTAGGAGATAGAAGAGTTCCCTGTAAAGGAATGCATTAGCCAGCCAGTGACAATATCTTGTATTTCCTGATTATTTCATTCTAGCTTCATTTAAAATATGGTATCCAACACACCAATACTTATTTTTGATTATATCTAGAAATAAATTTTTCTGACTGTAGGTTAAAGATGATACATAATTTTGATATTACTGCTAGAAGATACATAATTTCAGTTGTATCTTCGGTATTTTATAATTAAAATTAACATTTAAAGTTGATATTTATCAGTTTTATCTGGGGAGACATACTGCAAAAATGAAGGAATCAAATGTTTTTTAAGACAAATTATAGATGGAGAATTATGTACTTTACAAAAGTTTTCATCCTAAACCATGCAGTTTTTTAAATAATTTCCATAAGATATTCACACTGATTCAAATAATGTGTAAATTTTGAAAGATGTAGCTTTTACTGTCATGATAAATGCATTTCTTGCTATTGTATAAAAACATTTTTCTCTAAGAACGTTGACAATCTGGTGAGTCCTTCTAAGGCAGTAGGACCAGAAAAACTCTTAGATACCATGCTGTTGGTTTGATAATACTTTGATTTCTGTGGTGTGTTACATTGTACCAAGCTTCCTCTTACATCGTTTATTTCTCTGAAGAACACTTTGTAGACATTTTCCTTACTTGTTGTATGCATCTGAGAAAATAAGGCTTAAAGAGCTTAGTGACTTACCTGGAGCTGTCAGACTTAGGGGACCAGGTCTGAAATCTAAATGGCTTGGCCATGCTGCACACCAGGTATCTAAGCATTTGGTTTTGCCATTGTTTTCTAGGTTAAGCAATTACATTTGAGGTTCAGAAAGTGCATTTCAAGAATACAGAAAATAGTGAATCAGGATGATGAATGCTAACATTTTTTTCCTAAATGCTATGAATACAGATAGTATGCACCAATAAATTATATGCATTGCCCACCCTTTTAAAAATGATTTCCTTTCTTTCATTTTGTATCCTTTTAGTGTATAAAAGAATTGTATTTTTCTATTTTTATTGGCAGAAAGGAACATCATCATTTGATACATATAGACACATACATGTATATCCTAACATTTTTATCCACATTTCCAAATGGATGCTGAAAATCTCTTTTATAATTTTCTCTTTCTCAGTCATTTTCTCCACCTACTTGCCCTCTCTCTAGAATCCTGACACCCTTCCATTCTAGGAGGATGAAATGATTTTTTCAGCCATATTTTTTGATACCTACAGAGACTATTCAGTCATAGCAAGTGAAGGATTTTACAGTTTTAATACAGACAAGAGAGAGCATATAATTTCTAGTTATTTATAGCCTGTACAGCTATGCATCTTATTTATAGCAAAGCTGCACATTTGAATTGAAATAGTCACGGTCGTCTGGAGGTCAGATGCAGATAGCAGACTCCATTCAGACAAAATGAGTCCCTCTGGAAGGTGAGTGAACTGTTTGTTGGACAACTCAGGTTTATACTTTGCTCCTTCACCAACTTAAGGCTAATCAGATGATGATCTGTGCACTAACATGATAGGTTTTACAGGCTGTAAAATACAGGTGAAGTGAGACAGCAAACGCTCTTCAGTTGAGTCAGTACAAGATTATACTTACAGAGAAAATATACAATGTGGTCCACATTGCAAATACAATTTCCCTGTCAAGACGTGTTATTACTATAATCCGGTACTTCTAGACTTAAAATTTTTACCATGAAAACCAATTTTGAAAAGTACTACAATTTTAGAGAGCCTGACTTCTGTTTTTTAAATTGTGGTTCTTATTGATAAGAAAGAATCTAAACCACAAAAATAAGGAATGGAGACATGAAGCAGAACTGTTATTTTACTCATAAACAGATGGGTTTAAATCCTTTAAAAAATCCTGACCATTTGTGATAAAGAATCTTGTGAGACTGAGTCATTTGTGACATTAACTTTACATCGGCCCATTTAAATTTAAGACAGTCCAAAAGTTTCACTTTAGTCTGTACAATGTACTGGTAAACAATCAAATTATATAAAGATGTATTGATTAATTTGTGTTTCAGATGTGAGAGTGATCATATTTTCTGGAATTGACCCATTAGATTCCAGCTCAAAAGGTAAACCACTCTTAAAGCCTAAAGGGCACTGAATCTCATGTAGGAGCATATTCCAATGCTCAGGCAGCTGATTGCTCCTAGGAATCTGGCTAAGGGTGACCTGCCTGCTCCTTCACTTCAGCTGACTTTTGCTACAAACAATACTCAGACCAACGTTTCTTAGCTTTCCCTTTTTCTTCTTTTTTGGTGGTGTGAGTTTTGAACCCATGCCATGCATATCTTAGATCTCCCACTGAACGGCACCCCCAGCCCATGGGTGACATTTGGTGCAGATGATTCACTATCATGGGGGTACCTGTCCCGTGCATGTAGGTTGTTTAGCAGTATCCCTACCCCCAACCCCTTTGTGCCATTACCCAGCGTGATAGCTCAAATTGTGTCCAGAGTTTGCTCAATGTGCAAAATCACCCATGACTGAGAATCATTGTTCTAGATTAGTATTATCCCTACTTCTGGGTCAGGTGATGTAACTAGACTGATAAGCAAGAATATGTTTGATAAACGTGGCCCTGTTGAAGTGTAAAGACATTATTAGCAGGGAATTCTGGGCAGATACTTTCAAAACTGAGTTTGTTAGACCAATATCCTAGTTGTTGGTATTTGAGAGATAAGGTACATGTAGCTGTGGTTGTTCTTAACTATAGGACTGTTTTTCTGTTCCTATGTGAGCTACTATGAAAGCAGGGAATAAGCCAGCAAATTCAGTTGGAAGTAGATAGCCAGGCCACATACCGTCCCTTCTCATTTTACCTTGGTTTTGTAGAATCTCACCCTACACTGGAGAACAGCCAGCTTTGCTACATGAGTAATTTGTACCTTAGGAGCAATGCTGTTCAAGGCCCACAGATAGGCCCTATGTAGGATTGAGGGAGGGAAAACATTAATTTGTTGGGACATCAAAGGAACCCAGATGTAGTGAAATGGACTAGTGTATTTCCTTATAACACAAAAAGAATCAAAATTTGCCAAAACATCACTGGTAGGTTTTAAGTTTCTGGCCTCAGAAGTTTGTAATTTGCAAACTGTAGATAACTTGCTTTGCCCTCTTTGAATGCACTGTGCCCCTTGAGCCCCCAGGGTGTTTGGTCCTTGGATCTCATACCTTGGTGGGATCCTATCTTAATACCTAGGCCACTTAGACTTTGCCCAAATTAGAACTCTTGTTCTCAATCCTACTACACTATTTTTCACTTACAAAGCAACAAATCTGAGTTCACTTTAGCACATTCTGTAATACCAATGGAACTGTATTTTTAAAACTGCCAAACATTATTAAAAATGATTATTAAAAGACATGGTGGTGCATTAAATTACATGTCACATCAGTGCCAGTGAAACATTTCAGATCGACACATGTAAAAAGCCAGATCTTTGATATCCAGAAATGCTTAGAAACTTTAAAAAAAGAAAGTGTCTCAAAACTGTGATAGTGAAAAACTCAAGAGACAGAAAAGGCTTGAACTGTTTAGGAAAACAGCTTTTTTTTTTTTTTTTTTAAGAAAAGTTATTTACTCAGTAATAAACAGGTGCTCATTATATATGTGCTGTATGCTTTAGCTGTTCACTGAAGGAGAGGCAGTGGATAATTTTAAAGGGATTGGCAACCATGTCTGTAAAAGGGTCCACAGTAAATAGTTTAGGCTTTGCTGGCTTTGCTGGATACTCAGTCCCTGTCCTAACTGCTCGCCCCTGCCATCAAAGCATGAAAGCAGGCCCAGATAATAAAGAAACGAGTGGACCTGGTTCTGTTGCTCTCTTAAAACATTATTGTTAAAAAGCAGCCAGCAGGCCCAACCAGTGTTTAATACACTGGGTACTTCTGAACCCAGAATATATCAGTGCAAGCCAAGTATTTTGAGGGACACCAGCAAAATAATACAAGAACTCTATTTTTAGTAACCTAGTAGTTGGCTGATGAGTCCCAGGTATGTTATAGAATTAAATAACAAAGTAAAATATCTGAGGGAGAATGAAATTGGTTTTATTCTTAAGATCCCCTTTGAGATTGGTTTCTACAAAAGTAGGCAACATGGACAGTTAGGACTTTGTCAGTTTGCCTTTGTTTATGATCATCATTAATGAAATTGAGAGTAGCCTCCAACAGATTGACAAAAAGCAAGTACCTAAGGTTAAGACATTCTGGATGGCGGTTATTGTTGCTGTTTCTTCATATTTATATTTTCGCTTCAGACTTGAGATGGCATTGTGCTAACTAGAGAATATAGGTACTAATAACCATAATACCAGCATTCACCCCTTCGCATTCGTTTCACATTTGACAGAAATTCCCCATCAGTGTGTGTCCGTGGATATAAAAAAGAAGTGTAGTTTGGCTCAGTAAATACAGCATAGATTACGTTTTTATGACCTTCCGTCCACACAGTGCACTGATACCGTTCTCTGGCGACAGTGATTGCAGTGGCTGTCAAGTGTGATGCGGCAGGGGAGCCTGGAGGCATGTCTTTGTTATTTCTCCCTTTTAATTAAAAAAAAAAAAAAAACAACCTAGTACTACTTTGAAGGATCACCGATGTTATTTTTATGTTAAAAATGCCCCCTCTGTCTCAGGTTTGGTAGGAATGGTACATAATTTAAAATGTGTGCATTTTAGCTCTTTTGAAATTAGAGACGTGGAAAAACATTTAAAAATTTTTTTTCAGTTGAGGGGCTAGTCTGAGGACTTTGCCATGCTGAGATTAAATTTTCACAGATGTTGCTGTTACAGGTTTACGTTCCTCCCATGTATAAATTATGCTACTTCTTAAATTACAGCCATTTCCACTGACAGTGTTCCTCTTCCATGTCAAGTAGCATTTCCTGTGATAAGAAAGGGAAAGGACCTAACTCACTTTCATCTTTGGTTACCAGTGTTGTGGAAATAAGTTGCCTTCCACTGACAACAGGAGACTGACCACGATTTCTTCTTAGAATTTAGCATTACTGTATCTACTGAATCACCCTAGAGATTGAGAAAACGATGAATACAAACATTTTGGGCACAAATTTTCATAGCATTTGCATGAATATGAAGTATAGTCATCCAGTCCTCAGTTTCTATGTCCAGAAATTTACCACATATTAAAATATTCTAGAAAATGTAGTTGTCTGAAACATGTACAGATATTTTTCATGTCATCATTCCCTACACACTGTAGCATAGCAACTATTTAGATAGCATTTACACTGCATTAGGTAATAGTAATCTAGAGATGACAGCATACATGTTAGTGTGTGTATAGGGTATATGCAAACACTCCACCATTATATGTCAACAGCCTTGGCACTTGCAGATTTTTATTATGGGGGAGGTCACTCCCCTGTGGAACTACCTGGAGGTCGCTGTGCTATGGAGTGATGACAGAGTGAGAACTAAGGAAATTGGTGTGCGTACTGTTAAATTTGATGGTTTGTCTTATGTAGGGTCCTCCAGATAGGCAAAGAAAGGAGCATGACACCAGGCACATCCAGAAGCCCTAGCAGGTTTTGCCTTGTTTTGAAGTAGCACGCTCCCTCAAATGAAGTTTTCTCAGGGGAAACCCGAGTGTAGAGGTTTCAGTGACATTGTGCCTCCCAGGACAGGGGTGCGTTTTGACAGAAACAGCAAACGTAGCTCCAGGATTCATTACAAACTTAAGGCAACCCCCACTTCCCCAGCAGCACCACCAAGAAAATAGCTCTCTGGCAGGTACTGCGAGGAGATTACCGTGTGAAATGGAAGTGTTGTGTGTGACAGCATTGATTTATCATTGTTAAAACTGAAATGAGCCTTCACACATGGTCTGGAGGGTAAGTAACAGGGATCGTTGGAAGAGTAGGCGGCACATCCATGACCCTTCTTGCCTGGGGTGGTGCAGGGGACGTCCCCTGAGACACCGTGATCAGAACTATCTTCATCATTGTCTTCTACTCTTGTTAAGATCTGTCTTCTGTTTTGTTCCTTGGCAGGCAGAGTGGTCCTTGTAGAGCACAAGTCCTCCCACTGCGCTCCCTGCGTTATTTCCTCCAAGTCCTTATGGCATCGCTGCCCTCTCTGCTGTTCCCTTTCTTTTGCACCTTTCCCACCTCTTTCTCCCTGGCCTCTTTAGCTCTGTCTACATCAGACTCCTCTGCGTGCTGTGGAATCTGCTAAACGTTTTGGGCTGTCTTGTTAGTCTCTGCATCTTCCTGCCATGTTCTTCCAGCAGCTAACTGGAAAGTGCCCGAGTGTCAGCCTCAAATCAAATCCCTCCTGACTGCCACAGACTCTTCTTCCTGGTCCACCCCCTACCCCAACCCCATACTCCTGGTCATCCCTACTCCTTTCTTTTTCTCCGTAGTACATAACACATACTGACAATGTGATTTTTGTCTCTTTATTGTTTTATTTTTGCGGTGCTTGTTCTTTCACTAGAATATTGTACGCCAGGCAAGAGGCCTTGCCTGTCTTGTAGTAGGGTCTGCAGTACTGGTGGGCGAGAGAGAGGAGCAAAGGAATGAACGAGCACTGATGGCTGCAAAGCCTGGCTGCGGCAGAGCTGCATCGTAGCCTCTCGAATACTTCTTAACTTCCCAGGGCTGCAGAGAACACGACTTAGAGATATCAGCCATGTGGGATGCCACAAAAATGTTCACCTATAGACAGCAATCAGTTGGAACTGCTTTTCTGTTGTATGTTTTAAAAAGCTTTTTATTAGTACACGATTTGTAGTACATGTACTTTACAATCATCTTGGAGTGAGTACATGTACATAATTACAGCTTGGTTGTTTTTATTTTCCTTTTAGTGGTACATGTTTACAGTTCATAATGATTACCTTCACCATAGAAAACTGATGCATGTACATGATACATTTCAATTCTTCCCCCCACTTTTATTTTTCTAGCATCAGATGCGTTTATATATCTTATAAGACCTTGTAATGTTAATTGCCATAGGTGCAGATTGAAAGCCAGTCTAACAGGCCAGATTACATAAAAAACGTAAAACAGTTGTTAAAGTGAAGGTACACTTTCAGATGCATTTTCCACCCTGGATTACAATACCTTTGTTTTTTTCTCTGTAGTTTTTAAATGCAAAGATTGTTTTAAAAATTTGAAGCACATGCATATGGTGTTGGTGGTGCAGATGATAATTAAGCAGCTAGAAGTCAAACCCTAGAGCTAAAAGTGTTAGTCGCTGAACATTAAGGCTGGTCTCCAGGGGAAAGGTAAACCCACCAGCAGCAAGCTTGCTGGCAGAGCCAGAGTGTGCATGTTTGAGTAGGGACCCTGGGCTACAAAGTTTCCAGGGTTCCACTCTGGGGGATCTGCCACTGGACCCCTGTTTCACGGCCCTGCTTCTGTTGAGGGTCATTTATCAGATAGAGTTCAGGACAGAACAGCTGCTTGATAGGAATTACCCCTGGAGCTACCATAGCAAACTGGATCTTTTGCCAAAATATGTTATTCATTAACAGAATAAAACGAAAACCCTTTCCAGCCCAGTGCCTGAACATTTGGTTGGATTAGCTCTTTAATGCTTTAAAAATTAAACGTATAGCTTTTATATAGTTTACCTAAGCATAAACTGAGATTCTGTGTTTGGGGTTGTAAGTATGTTACATGATAAAGTGTTTACCCTCTGCACAATAAAATAGGGTAATTTTTTTTCCTTTGTACATATTCATTGAGAACGCACATGACGTATTTAACACAATAGATGATGACGAGAAGCTGTTTTTTGGCCAGCTTGGAAACCACAGCCCATATCATATCTTCTAAGGAGCCTCAGAGGTCACTGAACAGCCTAAAATGCTTGGTAGTTTAAAATATAAATAAGTAAACCTTCCTGAAACCCGCTGGTTTCTCACAGAATACTAAATTGAAATATTTAACAAAGGATGCAACTTCTCTTAAGCTGCTCTACTATAGGTCATCTAAGACCCCTAACTAAAATTTGCTTGAAGTGAAATCATATTACCCAGAGTTCCCCAGAGAAATAGGCTTTGTGGACACCCAGGAAAGCCGCTGGTATGATTCGGCCTTCTTTGCTGTGTTCAGGCTGTCAGTGGATTGAAGGGTGACCATTTTCATCCAGGAGGGCCATCCGCTGAGGCTCAGACCCCAAAACACCCTTATCCCAAAGTACCTAGAAATAATGGTTCATTTGGGCACCCTGACCCACCCCAGTTGGCACAGAAAAATAACAATCACTTAAGTATTTCTTCATTGAATAGAATACATTGGTAATACATTATATTGATTTCCATGTGCCTAAAATAGTTCCAGTAGTCTTAATACTGTTAAGCAAAGCTTACATGTTTACTGATTGACTATTTTTTATTTTAGTATTACAAAATGTCAAAGATCTTAAAATGATTGGCTAAGAGTGATTTATCCCTTCTCTCTGTTATACAGTAAATGATATTTGTAATCTGTGAGAACTAGAGAAACCACATGGTGGTGGCACAAGTCTGTAATCCAAGCACTTTGGGAAACTGAGGCAGGAGGATATCAAATTTGAGCCAAGCCTGGGCAACTTAGCAATTTAGAGAGACCTCTCAAGATTGAAAAGAAAAGAAAAGAAAAGAAAAGAAAAGAAAAGAAAAGAAAAGAAAAGAAAAGAAAAGAAAAGAAAAATGGGCTGGGAATGTAACTCAGTGAAGGCACTGCATTCAATCCCTAAGCACCCTTTACCTCCCCCAAAAAGAAACTAGGTAAAGACATAAAATTCGCCAGTCACAAGAGTTAGGAAACTTGCTGTTTACACATTGTCATAGGTTTATTGTGACGCGCGTGCTATGCTGCTGTTATGACTTCAGCCAGATGGCCGTCTTGGCCAGCACATATGTGCCCAACACTTACACATTTTCGTATGTTTAAATTGTAAAGTATGGTTTGCCTAGTTATGTCATTCTGCAGGATTGTACTATGCAAAAGACTATTGGTATTTTATGTTCTGCTTCTACTTTAAGTTGCTCTCATTTGTACTCTGCTAGTAAAGATGAGAAAACATTTAAAACCATGGAAAACAAATTTAAAGTTATAAATACCACCTCCATTTTTGGTTGGGAAAATCATTAAAATGTGCTTGCATATCAACTAGCTTGAGTTACACAGAAAAAAAATTCTTTAGATCTTTCTCTTTTTAAGGAAAAGGATTTAAAATTGAAAATTATTTTTTAGTTTTTTTAAATTAAGAACTCACTTTTCAATACTTAGGCCTTTTGTGTGAAGCACATGCTATGCTGCTGTTACAGCAGCATATATACAGGATGATTTTTAGAAAAATGCCCATCAGTTTTCCTGTGGCAGACACTTTGTAGACCTGTGTGTTAATCGCTTTCAGTGGACTTGAAATAAAAATAGCTCATTTTTTCCATGGAAAGCAACAGCAGTAAGGTTGAAATGATGTTAATGTGATAAACACAAGCGGAGGGAATTCAGAGCATGAAAGAATTGCCATGTGGCTCATGGATGCTGTGGTATCTCATTTTTTCCAACACTCCTATTATTTTATACAGCGTGTTGTCTCCACTTCGTAAAGAAAGTAGAATGGCAGAGAGCACAGCTAGTGTCGAAGCACTTGCCTGGCATGTACAAGGTCCTGGGTACCATCCCCAGAATCACCCCCTCAAGAGTGTAGCAGGTAGAGGTAGACATGAAAGAAACTGGAATGTAAAGTGCTGAAGTTACTTGCCCCCCGGGTCTTAGCTGGTGTGAAGAAAGAACTGAAATGTAAAATCTGGCTGATGCTAACCGCAAAGCAGTGCGTACGCTTTCCTCCTCCCCTTCATTGCCAGGGTGAGATGGCATACGGCTCCTTCGGGTGCTTCATACATGTTGGAGAGGATCCGGGGAGACGCCCCGCTCCTTCCTTTTACTTGAATGCAATATTTGGGTAGATACTTCAGCTGTTTTTGAAAAATCATAATTAATCAACAATTGAAGTATAAGGAAAGAATTCATCAGAATGAATGTTTCTCTTTTTTTGTTATTTGTTTTTTTTGAGACAAGATCTCACTGTTGTAGTTCAGGCTGGCCTCGAACTCACTTCTGTGACCCAGGCTGACTTCAAACTCCTGCCTCTGTCTCCCAAGTGCTGGGATTACAGACATGCACCACCCATGTTAATTATTTAGCAGCAAAGCTTTCTGGTTTCAGTTAATATCTTGAAACCTTTAAGTTACGATCGTAGGCATTTTCTTAAGCATATACAGGAGACATATGACTCAGGCTGAATTCTCAAGATGACTTGGTTATAATTCGCATTCAAGTCATTTTTGGGATAGTCCATCCCAAGGATAAATACCCAAGTAATTAGGAGAGAAAAGCGAAGAGTATATTTGAAACATGGATAACATTTGAATAGTCTTTTGAATAGAATGTTTAAATTGATTTGACCGGAGAAGACATTGAAAGCATCTTCTTTCCTTTTTAGGTAAGCATTTCTTTTTTCCTTTTTAGTCAAAATCTCTTTTTCTTCAGGCTCTTAGATACTCTGAATTCTCAGTAGTTATAGATACTCTGAATTCTCAGTAGTTATATCTGATCCTTTGGAAACCTCCCTTTATAGACATTATACTTCACTTGCTCGTGAGTTAGAACATTTGCTTTTATGTTATGCTCTTCAATTTTACGAGTATTTATGTTTCCACATAATATAGCAATATATGTTACAATTCATTTACTGTGTTACCAGTATTAGTTAAATTCGAAATAAAAATCACTTTATTGATAAGTAGTATAATGAATTGTCAATGGTTGCCAAATTTGGGAAAGTACAAAGCCCTTTTGTGATTTCATAAATGTAGTTATTGACATTTATGTTAACCTTTTATAGTGTTTCAAATACTCTGTCATGAAGAATGGCTTTGAAATTCAGCTCTGTGAAATACATTATGGAGAATTTACTGTTTCTCAGCAGTTGAGTTACTGCACAGTATGCTGAATTTCAGATTTCTTTGGTCTGTGCAGGAATCATCATTTTTTCTTTTTTTTCCTTTTCATGATACTGGGGTCTGAACTCAGGACTTTTACACTGAGCTCCATCCTAAGCCTTTTTTGTAAACATGTCTTATCATTAAGTCACTAAGTTGCCCAGGTTGGACTTAAACTTGTGATCTTCCTCAGCAGAAACTCAAGGCGTGATATTGGTGATGATGTTAACTTTCAAGATTAGAAAAAATCTAATCTAGCAAAGCATGAGAATTTGAGAAAACATGTCCATGTTAAGCATCTGTGCCTACCTGTTTTGCAAAGAATTTTTAAGGCTTTAATTGCAAAATGGGCTGTTTTAGATTTGGCTTTCCTCTATCCTCGAATGAAGCGGAAATCATCCTTTCCTGTGCTGCGATATGTGTCATGGTGTACTCTTAAACAGCATTAACATCTTGTGTGTGCTTCTCTACTAAATTCTTTGTCCTGGGGAACAAATGAAAATGTGGCTTTCTTACAAATAATCAGAAGCTCTGCACTTTTCACAACTCCTGCCTTTCTGCCTTGCAGTTCCTACCACAGCAGCCAGCACCCCCGACGCCGTTGACAAGTATCTCGAGACCCCTGGTGATGAGAATGAACACGCCCATTTCCAGAAAGCCAAAGAGAGGCTGGAGGCCAAGCACCGAGAGAGGATGTCCCAGGTAGGTCCAGTTCTTCTTTCCTTACCAAGAAATCTGGCCTTGCTTTTGCCTCAGTCTCCCTAGGGGCCAAGTGACTCAATCTTTAAAGTTGCAAGGTTTCAATTTGAGATGTTTGACAACTGGACACTGGTTGGGATTTTGTAGGTCCTCCATGACCCTGCTATCTAGGGAAGATCCAGGACTCTCTAAACACTCATTATTAAATTATATCTACAAAATTCTCTGGTGAGGAAAGTTACTTGGTGGTTAAAAGTGGGAGACGAAAGATCTGTGCATTTGTTTCACCACAGTAAACTCGTATGTATCTCTTAATACCATGTATGTCTTAAACATACACAGTAAGACTCAGTTTTTTAAAAGTACTTGAGTTTATTACTCCATGTTTATGTAATGCCTATAACTATCTTGTTGTAAATTAAAATTCACTAAAACATACTTTAGTAGAGATGAGTATTTTTGTATTAAATATCAAATTATTATAACTCTGAACCTACCATTTCTTACAGGGGAATTCATGGAGCCATAGAAAAATTTAAACTAAACTGAAAGACAATGGTCATTTGACCTCTACTCATAAGTGATAGATAAAGGAATAAAGATGAAAGAGACCAAAGTTCCCACCTTAGCACAAAGTGACATAAGTGGTGCAAACATGGCACTTGAAAGTCACTCTGTTGCCGGATGTGGTGGCACATAGCTGTAATCGCAGCCCCCGAGAGGCCGAGGCTGGAGGATTGCTGTGAGTTCAAAGCCAGCTTGGGCTGTACATAGTGAGCTCGAAGCCAGCCTGAACTACATACTACTGAACTACAGAAAGGCAAAAAAAGAAAAAAGAAATCCACGCATCTGCTTTCCAGTGCAGTGGTTCTCCAAATGAACTGCAGTGCAAACCTTTTTATTTTTAGCAAATTCTTTATTAAACAAAATGGAAGAATAGCTGGTTAGTGCAACATGGTTACTTCTTGTAGAGCAAGGACAATGTAAGCTCTACCTACTGTCATTACAGAATTTGAGCCCATTGTCACAGTCCTCATTCAGGCAGCGTTTGGTGTTTACCAGCCAGTTTTCTAATTTGTGTCCGCAGAGCTAAATGTGAGGAAATACAGCGAACGTGCATGAATAAAGATCTTGGGTTAAAGCCAGTGATGCATCGTTTAGTGTCAGCTGTCTGGTGAATATGAGAAGATGGGACTGATTTTTGTCATACCCAGCACACCTAAAGGATCTCTTGATAGATATTAAATATGATTCACAATTTAGCCTATCGTGTATTTTCCAAGATCTGATTAAGTCTTTAGTGCATTATCACCATGTCTTTTTATTTTCTGTATTTTTTCCCCAGGTACTGGGGTTTTAAACCAGGTTTCATGTATAGGCAAGCACTCAACCACTGAGCCACATTCCCAGACTATCTGACTGACTTTCTTTCTCTGCATTTCTTTCTTGGGTTTTTATTTTTGTTTTCTTTTTCTTTCCTCTCCCTCCCTCCCTTTCTTTCCTTCATCCTTCTCTCCCTCCTTCTCTTCTTTACTAAAAATTTTTTAGGTAAGCTACCTCAGCTCATCTCCAATTTGTATTTTACAGAACTTTTTCTTTCCCTTCTTTCTACCCCCACTTTCTCTCTCTTTCTCTGATCCTTTTTATTAGATTTTTTAAAATTTTTAACCTCCAATTTGTACTCTTTTTGTCCTAGCCTATTTTCAGAGCCTATTTTGCTCTGAAACTGTTCTAACTCTGGGGACACACACACGTGCTTGCACACACACACACACACACACACACACACACACACAGAGTTCCTAGAGATAGCCATTGAATGGCCCATGAAACTTGTTTGTCAAATTCAGACCACACAATCAAAAGCCCAAACCCCTGGTACCTTCCCTATCTAGCTCTCAGGATGCTCTGGTCACTGTACTGCTTTGCAGGAGGTACCAGGCCGTTAGGGACACCCCCGTACTCCAGAGCATCCAGATCGTTTCTCAAACTAGTCATTGCTAGACCCTTGCACCCACCTTGCCCATCCTTTCACTGAAATCCACTGTTCAAGCTTTTGTCCCTGTCTTTTCCTCCCCCTACCTCCAGCCACCCCAGTGTCCCAGGATGCACCAGTCTTTTTGAAACTCTGAAACAGAGCATCTGCTCAGTACTAGTTCCTTCTGAGCACTTGGCCTCAGCATATCAGAAGAATAAAACCGAAATTTTTGAAGAAGAACTAATAATGTGTCTAAAAAGGATCAACATGATCACTTAAAAAAAATGACTAACCAGAATACTTGGGTCTACGTTAGCATAACAATAATGGTTTGGGCTCTGGACTATAAACTTGGAGTTCTAATGGCTGCCCATGAAGAAAGCTGGAGAGCTAGCCGGGGTGGAACAGTGAGGTTCCCCTGACAGTTAATTCCTTTGCAAAGGACCAGGTTTTCTTTAGGAAAGTTGCAGGCAGGTATAGAATCGTTAAGGCTGCATGGGAGGACTGAGAGTAGAATTTCTTGCTACTGAAATACTCTTTTGTAAAGTTAAGTCCTCCCTCTACTTCTGATGCTTTCACAGGCTTCTCACTGCCCGCCCATAATCCCAGGACTCGGGTGGCTGAGGCAGGAGAATTGCTGTGAGTTCGAGGCCAGCCTAGGCTACAAAGTGAGTTCAAGGCCAGCTTGCCCAGAAGTCAAAAAGAAGATTAACAAAAATAAACACCGATTGCTCAGCCTGTCACCCCAGTGGTCACTGCTGCACCTGAGCCCAGCCCTCCTACTGCCACTTGCATCTCAGCTGCTGGCTCACTCTGTCCTGACCCCTCCCCCCATTTGCGCCCCCTTTGCTCTCAGCCTTGACCTCCCCCACTCTGCTGCAAAGTGACAGATCTCACCCCTTCCTTCTGCTCCCCTAAGTTCTCTCAGAATGGGATAGGCAAGCATTTACCTTTAGTTTAATTCAAATATTTGTTCCCAATTTTTATTAGTGATCTTTTGATAGGTATGTCTGATACCTCTGGCTGCAATGTAACCTTCTTTTAGTCGCTACATGTTATATAAGTCTTACTAGGCTTGCATTTCATTCTTGGACCTATCTAGTCATTATTTTGAAAACAAATTTCTATAACCAGTGGATTTTTCTTTTGTGTATCAGGATTATTGTGATCCCATTAAGGGAAGTATTGCATTAACTTTAAACATGATAGATCTGTGTTGAAATAGAAACTTTTTATTTTTTAGCACACTATCTGTTTAACCCTGACCCAGTCTTTATAATTTTTGTTAGATTTTCTTCATCCTCTACTCATCAAATTTACCTGAGATAACGTAGCAAATGTTATCCTAAAGAAAATGCAGTCTTTTACCATTTAACTGGTCACAGGAACGTGAGATGCCAGAGTTGAGTGTTTATTGTCGTAAACGACGGTGCTCAATTCTGGGGACTTTTTGACTTTGAACTTGCCTGCCTCTTAAATCTCTATTTAGTAGCGATCATTTTTCTCTGCATGAAACAGCCAAGTCTTTTGAAGACCAATAAAGCCAGAGGAAATTGATACCTTTGTGCATGCAGTGGAAAATTGCTTTATACCAATATACCAAGTAGTTCCAAGGTCCAGATCCTGGGAATTTCACATTTTAAAACTTTTGCTTTTTTAATTGATTTTTATTACAGCTTTTCTTACTTGTTTCCTTAGAAACACAGAGGATTTGAGGGGTATTTTAATAGTGGTGGTGGTGATGATTACAGCTCTAAACCTTTTGTTGCTATATGTTACGAGTAGCCTCTTGCAAGTATAAAGAAGTAGGCGACAGTGTAAAAACGCTTTTATTATTTACCTATTTAATAAGTTTCAGTGTGTACCTAAAATGAAGTCCTTCAGGATAAAATTCGACCTGCCTCCAAGTTTTTTATTTTGAAGATGGCAGCATCTCAAGGACAGCTCTGGTGCTGTTACTAAATATAAATAAACTTAGCTCCCCTGGAAGAGTCCCCATTTTGAGGCAGCAGAGTGAGGAGTAGGGTGGCTGGGTTATTATCTTCTCCTCCATTTGTTACTTATATGACCTTCAGAGCTTATCCCTTAATCTTGTTCATAAAATAAGAATGGCCATGCCTAATCTCAGTCTAGTGTGAACAGGCAGTTTAAATTAGATAAGATTGTTGAAGCACTTAATGGAGGCGCCTCAGGAAACATTATCGGTTACTGTTCCAAGTGGAAGCCCTTGATCAAAGGAAGATGTTCCTCCTACAGACTGATGTTCCTCCTACAGACCATATCCATTTCCAGTAAATTCTAGGGTGAGGGCGTAAGTGGTTCCTTTTTTTATTTGTGGTAGTGTAGGATATTGTTAAATTGTTCTATAAAATACAAATTTGAGTTTACCTCTGTAACAGTGCTTATTTTCAGTATGCTAGCTAAAAAGATCTTAATTATTCCGTAAATTCCCTAGGTCAAGGCTGAAAGTCCAGGTTCTGAATGTATCAGTTAACATGGTAGACATGTGATGGTAACGTGGGGGAAATCATTTTATTTTTTTACATGCCAGTGAAACATTTGGTTCCTTTAAGAGTCCTTCCTTGCCTGTGAAATTTCTAGTAGACTATGGCCATTGTGGACATTTCAGTATAGAAAATGGAAATCTTTTACTGCAAGATTATTATATCTGTAAAGCAAAGGTAAACTTCAATATCATCCTACCTTTGTTCATCTACCTTATAGATGCCCTTTTGTGACTGGGACAATAAGATCATTTTGCATAGGTGTTGTATTCTTGTTCATTGTATTTCTAGAACATTCCACCCCTCACCCTGCCTTCATTTATGGGCCCCCCCTTTCAATACTGGTGATTAAGTTCAAGGCCTTCACACTTAGCTACAATTCCATCCCTTGTTTATATTTTCTTTTGAGACAGAGTCTCATTAAACTGCTAAGTTTCCCAGACTGGGCTCAAATTTATAATCCTCCTGCTTCAGCTTCCCATAATGCTGGCATTTTTCCCAATTTTACAGTGAACCTTGAGATGACTAGTAATATGCTGTTTATGTAAAGAAAATTAATTCTATTTTAGCTAAACTTCACTAAAGCAATAAGGGCCTTGTATCTTATATGAAGTATAACTAGTCTTACGAGTTTTCCAAAGATGTAATGCTCCAGACAAAATTGCCTAAGTAGAAGCACAGATCGTGATTGGGAATGGTATTACCTCACAGAAGTTCTCACCGAGAACTTATTTAAACCTCTTTTTCTTTGTAATTTTGAAGGATAACACAGCAATCAATCCCTTAGGAATATTTTATTATATGTGCTGCTGAAGTGAACGCTCCTTAAGAATAATAACAGGCTCTTACAGCACAGAAATGCAGTTTCTCACACTTTGAAAGTATACAAATTATGGAATACAGGTACACATCTGGCAGTAGGCCAGTGTTTTTCCTTACTTCATTTTTCTTCCTTCACTAGACCTAGCTCAGGAAGGCTCTGCACTTAAATTCTGTGGGAGGACCTGGTGGTACAGTTGAAAGGGGAAAGACAGCCATAGGTTGTGAGAAACTAGTATTTTTGTTTACATTTACTCTGTGCATTCATCAGGTAGATATGACGGCTGAGAGCAGAATGCTTTACTTTTCTTCAAGGAAGATTCACTTGGTTACTAAATCAATATTGCTTTTTGCTATGTTCAGAATACTGTAATGTGCATTTTCTTGACCTTTCTGGAGGGATTTGGGGTAATCCTTGCTATTCATGACTGAGGGTGATAAGCAGAAGCTCCTGAATGCTCTTCAGTTCTACAAGGAAGGGATCTTAGGATTTCAAACAGTAGACATCTTTCTCTCTTTCCCCTGTGATGCATTTTTGGGTACCTTATATTCATGACACATGTATGAATATATAAATGTTATGTATGCTGTTTTCCCCCATACTAACCAGTAAAAATGTTCAGTTGAAATGTTTCAACTTGCCATTGTGAAAGGCTAAAGCCATTGTGTTTAACTTACTAATGAAGGACCTTGCTGGGGAAGTATATACCTCTTATGAATAGTTGGTATTTGCTCACATTAAGTAAGTAGACTTCTGCCTGTTTCTCAAGGAAATTTTAAAAAGTTCAACCTGGCTTCAGAAGGCTACAGTCTTGTAATGTGGATGTTTGTTTTCAGGATACTGCTATGAGAAATTACTTAACCTTGCGAGAGGTCAACTATTATTCATGTGGGAATGTGTATGTGATTTTAAAAAATGTTTTAATGATGCAGATGGAGTGTATATGTTCAGCCTGAAGAAGAAGTGATGATTTCTCAGTTTGTTTTGTCATTTGCGTAGGTCATGAGAGAATGGGAAGAGGCAGAACGTCAAGCCAAGAATTTGCCCAAGGCGGACAAGAAGGCTGTGATCCAGGTAAGCCCTGACTCGTTCCTTACCAAGCAGGACAGGACAGAGACCGAGCAGCAGCCTGTCCAGAGAAAGCCCGGGTTTACCCACAGCTGCTGGAACCGGATGTGTGACGTTTGTAGTCCAGTGAAGTCGGTCTGTGCCCGATCATTGTGCAGCATTTGAATTACTTAAGCCAGGCCTTCGGTTTGCTCCTAGTTATTTCAGGGTATAATTAACTGCTGTAATAAAATCATTACTTGCAATGTACTTTGTCTTAATAATGCATCTTTTTAGTTGCCCTAGTTCTCTGCTACTTCTCCCTCTGGGGGAAATTCATGAGAATTTGAATTTTGGACCGAAACCAGCCTCCAAATTACCTTACATAAACAGATTGTCGTGGTTATTTGCTGAAAGTACTTTGAGTAACAGGAAATGATTTTATAATATGTAATGTAAGAGCTCCAATAAATTTATGTGGCATTATCCTCCGTCAAATCAGTCTTCATGCAATAGTGCTTTCCAGTGAGATACAAGGTTTGATTGGAGGGTTGGGAATGTAGGAAAGGAAGGTAATCTATAAAATGTATAAAATCAGTCAGAATGTGGGAATGACTGTAATCTTCTGAATGATGTTAATCATTTGAAGATAATGGAATACTATGCTATCCCTTTAAAATGTCTTGGATTTATTGCCGAGTCTTACGCATTCCCATGTGATGTGTGTGTCTGTGATGGCAGCATTTCCAGGAGAAAGTGGAATCTCTGGAGCAGGAAGCAGCCAACGAGAGGCAGCAGCTGGTGGAAACCCACATGGCCAGAGTGGAAGCCATGCTCAACGACCGCCGCCGCCTGGCCCTGGAGAACTACATCACTGCCCTGCAGGCTGTGCCTCCCCGGGTAGGTCTCACGGGACCTCGCTTCGGGTCCTTGTTCAGTGGGTGGGACTCGGGACCAGAGGCCAAGAAAGTGGGAGAAACGCTATGAGCGCCTTATCTACAGGAGTGACTTCTTTCCACCTTAAAGGTCGTAGGCGCAGGGTCACAGAGCCATCTGGGTATGCTTTATTGGCGGATGTTTGTAACACATAATAAATACATTCATCATGGAGTGCATCTTCATCCCCTTCTCACCTTCCTCAGCATCCCCCAGACCCATGCCCAAGATCCCTCACATCACAGCACTGAGAGAGACTGATGCAGAAGGATCACAGGTTCAGTGCAGGCGTTTGTAGATTTAGACACCTATACTTCTCCTTAGAGCACTCAGACAGACTTCCCAGGAGCTCAGAGTGCTAGAGCTAATCTGAGTGAACCTGAGGTCCTAACAACTGATAAACAAATAAACTTAAAAGGTGCCCTAGTCCTTTCAGGCTGCTCTAACAGGACACTCTAGACTGGGTGGCATGAACAGCAGAAACTCAGGTCACCAGAGAGGTACAAGATCAAGGCACCCACATCAGAGGAGGACCTGCCCCCGGCCCCATAGACGTGCTTATTGGTACACAGGACTGGGAGCTCTTTGGAGTTTCTTTTATAACAGCACTGACCCCAGAGGACTCCGAGCTCATGACCTAATCATGTCCCCAGTCCACTCCCGTCACACTGTCACACTGGACATTAGGTTTCCACTGATGAGTTTGAGAAGACACAGACATTCAGACCATAGTAATGGATATTAAAAGTAACTTAGCCCAGCTCTTTCATTACATAAGTGATGAAATTGAGGTCAAGAAAGCGGGAGACTTGGCTGAGCTGCAATTTTTAGTGCACCTGTGGGAACTAGAACTGGAATTTCTGGCTCAGAGCAGTGGCTGTAGTCTCCAGAGGGAAGCCTGAGCCAGGCATGATGTCAGTGGTAAAGAACGTACTGTGAGTTTCAGTGGACGCTGCCCCAGAAGGCTTCCCAAGGGGTGCAGGCATAGCTTTCTTCACTGGCACTCAAGGGTAGGACTGACTTTGAATAGAAGCCATGTTCTGAGCAACAGTGTGTATTTTCTGTCCTTCACTGTATGAGGGCTATTGAAAATCTCCAGCAGTAGCTGTAGGTCGGTCCCTTTCTCTTTGCCGTACTATCAGTTTTTGCTTTGGGTACTTTGAACTTCTGTGTTTAGCTGTATAAATATGTAGGGTTGGTCTGCACTCTTCCCCCTCCCCTTTTTGTTATGAAATTACCTTTTAACCCCCAGTAATCTATTTTGCTCTGAAGCCTACTTTATTTAATGTTAATAAAGCTGCTCCAGCTTTCTTTTAATTAATGTTAGGATTGTATATTTTTCAGTCTTTTTTATTTAACTTGTTTGTCTTTGTATTTGAAGTGCATTTCTTACAGGCAGCACATATATTTGGGGTTTGTGTTTTAATTGGGAAAACTGTGTACATTTAAGGAGGTTACTGATCCACTTACATCGAAATCTCTCATGTTACCAGATCTCTGCTTTCATTCCTCTGTTTTTGGGCCACTTGGATTTTTATGATTCTTTTCTACTTTGTTGGCTTAAAACTATTTTGTTACTTCAGTGGTTACATTAGAATTTACAGAAAATATTTTTAATATTTCAATTCAAGTGATGATGTACTGCTTCACAAAGAGACCCTTATTTGTAAAGAGAACCTCACAACAGTGTACAGTTGTCTTTCAGCATCTGTGCGAGATTGGTTCTAGGACTCATTCAGATACCCAAATTGACAGTGTTCAAGACTTGTATGTGAAATGGCTTCACATTTGCATATAATCCATGCATGCCCTCCTTTAAATCATCTCCAAATTATTTATAATCCTTAATTAACTTGACTGCTACGTAAATAATTGTTAAACTATATTATTTAGGGAATAATGACCAGAAGATAAGGTCTGTACATTTCCATTACAGGCACATTTATTTTCTGAATATTTTCAATTTGATGTTCATTGAATCCACAGACGCTGAAGGTTAACTTCCATTTCCTTGTGCTCTCCTGTTATTTTTTAAGCACTCATTGTCTTATCTGAAATAAGAAATAGTAGTTTGTATATTTACCTATGTAGTTGTCATTTCTGGTTTTTTAATTCATTATACAGCCACACTTGGTATTTTCTTTTTACCCAAAGGATTTTCTTTAAAATGTCTTACAGTACATATTGGTTGATGATAAGTTTTTCTAATTTCTTTGTGTGAAAAGTATCATAATTTCACTGTGGCGTTTTTGCTAGATATGGAATTCTGGATAGAGGGGTTTTTTCTTCCCACTATTTTAAGGGTGATGCTCCCCTATCTTGTTTGTGCTATTTCCAACAAGAAAGCTGGTAATAACGATCTCTAGGCTCTGTAAGTGACGTCTTACCAATTTTGCGATTTTCTCCCCTTTTTTTCTGACCGCTTTTAAGATTTTCTCTTTAGCACTAGTTTTGAGCAATTTAATTATACTATGGCGTGTTGTAGTTCCGTCTACCTTTAATGCCATCTGGTTAACTTTCATCTCATCATCTCATGTAGGTTAGCTTTCATATCTACAAACTGAGTTTGGGCTCTCTCTTCTCTCCCTCCAGTACATTCTGCATATTAACTTCTTAACTTACTGAATGCTGCAAAACTTGAACATCCTCCTTTATTACTTCAGATGTCTTTGTCAACTTTGGCTCAGTCTTGATTTATCTTCTTCATTATATATGATATTTTCCTGCATCATTTCGTGCTTGTAAGGTTTTTATCGAATGGCACACATTGTGAACTTTAACTTGTAGAATGCTACCTGGTTCTGTATACCTGTAGATATTGTCAAGCTTTGTTCTAGAATATAGTTAAGTTACCTGAAATGAGTTTGATCTATTTGGATTCAGTGTCTTTTGATTTTTTTTTTCCCTTAAGATTGTGGATCAGAGCAGTTTTCTGCCTATACTTCATTATTCCCCCTCAATGAATAATCTGCAGTGAATGTTGCATGTCCCCGGCTGCCTGATGGAATGGTCCTCTTCTGATCTCTGTGAGAACTCTAGGCAATGTTACCACTGATCTTCCGAGGTGAATTTTATTCCCTGGCCTCAGTTCCTTCCGCGTACATACTCTCATCATTAGTCATCTACAGTTCCAGGGTTCGCTCTGCAGATCCGCTGGTTCTCTTTCACGGCAGCTCTCTTCTTGTTCCAATTCTTGGTGGGGTGAATCTGGCCTCTTGCTTCTCCCTGGAATCTTCAACTCCTGGCAGCCTCAAGGCTCTGCAGTGGTTTCCTGCCTTGGGCCTTGTCCTGGAAATTCCCAGAGCCGTGAGCTTGAATAGTTAGAGGGCCTCGCCCACTCTGTTTCCTTTTCCTCAGGGTTCCTTTTCCTCCCTCTCTTGAAGTCTAATACTTTGTACAAACTGTTCCAGTCTCTTTTCTCTACTGGATCTTGGCTAGAAGTACCATTCTGTGTGTATGTCATGTAGCTAAACCAAATTGCCACCCACTTCTGCTGATGTTGCTCCTTTTTTATTTGTACATAAAGTTATACTGCAGAAAGCCATGAGGAACCATAAAAGAGCTCTTGGCATTCCTCCTGGTAGCAAAAGGACGTTACTGACCCTGTTGTACTAATGACATCAGTGAGATCTCGGGAGATGGAGTGGCTGGTTCAGGATGACACCATTAGCAGGGGACAGAGTACAACTGTGAATCACAGTCACCCACTGCAGAGCCTTCTCACTAGCCCATATTTCCTCTCTGAACAAAGCACTTTTGAACAGAATATCCACATTAGCATTTTCATTTCCCTTTAGAAAAATTCTTTGTCCTCCCTGGGCATACTCAGAAAAATTCTGTTCCGATCTCTCTGCAAATAAAAAATCCCTTAGTGTTTTTCTTTCTCGAAAGAACTTGATGGGAGAAGTGGTGGGGTTCACTGGTCAGAACAGAGCGGGGTGGTGGTGTTGACACTGCAGCCTTAATAACACAGTCTGAAGTGGTCCAGCTGAACGTCCAGTCCTTGCAGAGAGAGCTTTGCTCAGCGATCATTGATAGGACTCCAAATACCATGAGGATGAATGGACTCTGAACAGATGCACATTCAGAATCTGTCCCTCAGGCTTATTGGTCATTACTGGAAAAGCAGGGGCAAGAAGAGGGCTGCCAGACCTTCATGATTTGTCAAAAGGGATGATTCTGTGTGGTCGTCATGGTGCTGGTTGTGGGCCTGTTAATTACATCATAGAAATCAGACAACATATTTATTTGGGAAGAGTTCTAAAAGTGGACGAGGAAGAACTGATTCATTATCAAAAAGAGAGATTATTGTTGATTGATCCAAGGATTCCTATCAAAGTCTTACTTCAACATGCATAAATGTCTCCTTTGTAATAAAAAAATGAAAAGCATTGGGTCGTCATGGCCCTGGAATCTCAGGGCATTACCTACCTTTTCATTAAATTTCTGTCTTTAAGTGTTTATTTAAGTGGTAACATAAGGCTGGGCATTATACTTAGCTCTGCACTTTGGGAGATACAAGAAAATTCTAAATCCCTCTTGAGGATTTTTATACATTTCTCTTAAAAGACATACTCAAGAGCTTGTCAGCAGTTGTCTGAGGAAATTCACATCTTGTAATTCGAACCATCAAGGAATAGTTCTGAGATATCCTTTGCATTTAACAGTGTCTGTAAAATAGAAAAATTTCAGTAAATAGTATTGGAATATATTAGTGAGTCTATGAAAAATTAAGTGTTTTTCTATAGATTCTACAGATGTTACTACTTTTAAAATTACTTATCCTGGGGCTGGGGATTTAGCTCAGTGGGATAAGCCCCTTCCTGGCAAAGCGCAAGGTTGTGAGTTCAATCCCCAGTACAAAAAAAAAAAAAAGATTAAAAAAAAATTGCTTATCCTACCAAATTCCACCATGTATTCCTAGACATTTCAAACATAGATTTCAAAACAATATAGATGGTATCCAGTCTTTTTAAAACCAAGTTATTTAATATGTGTTTTAATCAGTTTTTAAGTCCAGAGTTGAAAGTGTCTTACAATCAATGTGTTTCTGCAACTTCAGGGTTTTATTCTGCTGTGAATTTCATGTTGTAGGTCTCTGTGGCTAAATGTACTTTTTGTTCCACATTTCTTTTTAATTATGTGCCATAGACTGATACACTCAATGCCCCAATCTAAAGAGATACCATTTGACTCATATTTAGAATCATACATCTTTTCAAATATTACAGTAATAAAATTTTTGCTTTTCTCCAGGAGAAAAAAAGTAGAACTCAGCAATATCTTTGCACTGAGGAGAAAATTAACTCTGATGAAGGCTGGTAACTCTTCGAAAGAATTATTTTCCTAAGTTGTCTAACAATTTTCCTGAGAAAATCAGGAATTAATGCTTTTTTTCCCCTAAAGTTAAATTCCTAAAAAAGCTGTATCATTCATGGTTAACTTTCATCACATTTGCAGGCCTTCAAGCTATGAAACCTAAGTAAAATGTAAAGCCAAACTATCATCAACTATTAACCAGCTCTGTATAGTTACGTGCTTCCTGCTTCTCACTTTATCAGGGCTCAAAATGAATCTGACTCCCACCTTTATGAAATAAGAACTAGATATTATCTGAGCTTTCTTTCCCGTAACTGTCAGAGTCCTACTTCTGCATCATAAGTATTTCCTGAATTTTCAACATTCTCTGTAAACTCTGTAATTCTCTGAAAAGAAATTAGACTTTATGTGGAATCCTGTACCGTTAAAGTAACTCCTCCCTTCCCAATTCCACTGTAAGCCTTGGTCTAGAAAAGCTTAGCAGCCCCTAAGTAACATAAATTGAAATGTTTTTAAGATGAAAGAGAAATCATAAACTTTTTGTTGAAATTCTAAAAATTTTTAGTGATATATATAAAATTTGGTTTAAATCTTCTGTTATGTAGTAGCATAATTATTACACTGACTTTGACTACTACTAAGCATTTTCTAAGAATTAAGAATCATTTGTATGAATATGTTTGGTCTATGTGCCAGTATTTTTTTCATTTTTCCAGTGTCTTGTGACTGTAGCCATTTTATCCATACTAAAATTTATGTCATACTTTTATCTGCTTGACACTCAGATTCTTAAAATTTAATGGTGCAAAATACCAAAAGTTTCTATAGTACCTGCTTCCTGTATTTTCTCATTTCTAAATAGTTCAGCCAAAAATTACACCTTCCTGAGATTTCTGAAATCTTCCTCATAGAATTCCTTGGTTGAATTTTATTATTATGAGGTTGTATGTTTTTTCTCCAAGTTGAGATTTGTTTCAGTGCTGTTTGATGAAGTCTAGCAACAAGAGAATGAATGTGTATTAAGAAATAGTAATCACTGAAGATAAAAAGACAGCAACTTAACGGTGTCGTGTGGCATGTATAGTGGTGTGAAAGTAGCATAATATTTGTTCCTGAAATAGAACTTTATATAAATGTCTAAATGAAAGTTTACCTTACTTTGAATCAGTGAAATTGACCTCCCCTTGAAGAGGGAAAGATGAAATCATAAGAAAGCCCGTTGGAGTGTCATCACTCAGTGCACATATAATATAAAACATGTAAATAAATGGCATTTCAAAGTTCCAGCTTATCAATTTCTGGCTAATATATGCCTAATCAGTCACTAGCCAATATAGGTATTAGTCTAAATAGGAGTTTTTAAAGCAAAAAAACTATTGAGTTGCTAACCTTGGCTATTTTTTTTTGTAAGATATTGGTAACTGCTCTTTTCTCTGTAACTCATCACTTCTCTGTAACTTCTCAACACATCTCTGTAACTTAATCACTTCTGTTCACAAATGAAAGGACATTCCGAGCATTGTATATTATATAGAGCATATATCTCTAAGGCAAAAAGGGCACATCTGTACCTCAACGTAACACATAGCAAGTTAAAACTTAACTTTCTGAATTTTTAATATGTTGAATGATGAGTATTATGATGTTTAAGACATTCTACCAGCACTTTTTTAATAAAATCAAAGTTTTGTCAGACTAATCAGAATATACCTCAGAATATAAAAAACTGCTAGGTTAAAAATCATCTTTTAGAAATGTAACATTATTTGGTAACTTATGTATTTATTTATTCACCTTCATTTATGTTTGGTTAAGATTTATGCAAATTAATTAGCCCGGAGGGGCACTGTAACTTGAGAGCTTTTTAGGACGAGCCCAGTACCAAATACTAGGTAGAAAGTAAAACAGGATTGGCATTAATCAAACCAAATCCTGTAATCACTACCAAGTCATGTACATGTTGTTTCAGTGAAGTCCTCAGTATCACCTGTTTTACTTGCCTCAAATGTTTATCAAGCTTAAGAGATGAATCTTACGCAAGACTAACAGGAAGAATAGAGCCACAGACACAGGTGTTTTGCTTTTACTTAAGTCAAATAGCAAATTAAAAGTGTGTTGGAAAGCTTGAAACCTCAGCCACCGTCTTTGAGGTGGAAGTAGTTATTGGATGCTGGTGAAACCCGTAACGCTAGGGTATTGTGCTTCCTTAGGGTGTATACTCACACGCACGCATGCACGCACGCACGCGCGTGCGCGCAGAACAGATTGGGAACAAGAGCTCCTCCAGCAACAAACATGTCCTGGATGTGAATGGACACGTACACACATTTCACATCAGTTTCAAGAGTTCTGGGTTTTTTTTTGTGCAAAACTTAACCATGAACCACAATGTAAAGATATTGGCTTATATTTGATCTTTAAGAAGCTTTACCCCGTTTCTTTATGTAAATATTCTTAAATAAATACTCATGGAATTTCTAGTAGGTCAAGCCACTGTCACGCTGTAGGATGAAGAGAGAGTACAATTAACTGTGAATGTGTTTATGCTTGAACGTATTAAGGAGATGTGTGAAGTGAGAATGCCCAAGTCGTCTAAATATGCAGAGTTAAAGCAGATTGCTGTGCATCTCTGCAGAAATCAAGAATATGTCAATTTGTGGGTCAGACCATTTGACAGATCTTTCCAAAGGTCTGGATTAGCTTTAAAACATGTTGTGTTTATGATTTCTTCCTCAACTCTGCAGGCTTTGCCTTCTGGGTTGCATTAATAATGCTGTTCATTGCTAAGCGCTTCAGTGTGTTTCACTGCTTGAATAAACAACACTTGAAAACATGGAAGTCCAAGTAATTTCTGGTCCTCGGTGCACTGGGTCAGAAGAGCACAGGTCAGCTCTGTCTCCACTGTAGGCTGTTTCTAAAGGCATGAATCAGAATTGAGTCAGGTGCTAGATTTCAGTTCTGCATGCTGTCTTTACTAACTCATAGCCGGAGTCTTCATACTAAAATAAGTTTTTAAAAATAGCCTGGAAAAGGGGGATTTAGCTCAGTGGCTTAAGCGCCTGCTTTGTAAGCAGTACCAAAATAAATCCCCAGTACCAAAATAAATAAATAAATAAATAAATAAATAAATAAAAATTAAAAAAAAAAGAAAGAAAGAAAAATATCCTGGAAAAGAATTACAAAACATGCCAGTTTTGATAGAAGTTCACTTATATATGACAGAGGATTAAAGCCACTATTATTTTCTGTTTTTGTTTTTCCATCATTTTCTCATATTTCTATTTTGTATTATTGTCTGAAATACTCGCTTAATTCCCAGTTTTGCCATCTGTATGACCTGTCAGTAGAAACAAATGACTTAATAAAGGGATTCTTAAGAGAGCTAGGGACATAGCTCAGTGGCACAAGCATCTGCCTGGCAAGTGCAAGGTCCTGAGTTTGAGTTCTAGTTAAAATAATAATAATAATTAATGTACATAAGAGATTCCTTTTTTAAAAAATAAATACAGGGATTCTTCCTCTTCCGTCTGCAAATAGGATTAATTTTTCTTCTCTTTTACAATTAATATTTGTCCAGTTTTTGTCAGCCTTAAAAAAAAAAGAAGAATTTGTTGAAGGTTGAGAGAAAACTGCAGTAGGAAAATGTCTTTCTGCCTAAGAGGAGAAAGGTGGTTGGGGAGAAGACATGGAGGCTTTGGAGACCGCTCTAGTTGGACAGTGGTCCGTGTTCCTGTGGAAGATGAATCCAGGAATGGATAACTTGGCATTCTTTGGCGTTCTGCTAGGGCACAGAGTCGGAGCCAAACAGTAAACTGGGCATCTTGGAGGGGGAAAGGCAGGGTAACTCCTTGGTGTATGTGTGGATTTGCCTTGGCATAGGAACACAGTGATAACATTTCCTTATCTAGTATCTTCCTCTCCTAATGCATCTATGTTATCAAAACTAAGAAATATTATGAATAGGAAAGGGTGTTGTCTTAGTTACCTTTCTCATTGCTGAGACAAAATACCCGACCCCCAAAGTAAAAGGACAAAAGGCTTATTTGACACACAGTTTGTAGAGGTTTCATTTCGTACTAGCTGGCTCAAAGGCAGAGTGGCCTGGCAGAAGTCAGCAAGGCAGGGACTTAGCTCTGAAGCAGCCAGTGATGGGTGACAATGTTAGAACCCTCTTTCTGTCCTTTATACTATATCAGGCTACATGCCCTTAAGGCAGGAAGCACTCACCCCCAGGGTGGTCCTTGCCACTGTCCACACTCAGAACTATGCCAAACCAATCAGTGGATTTAGTAATCACATGGCCTTCATCCCAGAGTCACGCATTCTAGATCCAGCCACCTCTGAAAAAGCAGCACCTATGACTGCAACAGGCTTTGGGGACATCTAGACACAAGGCATAATGGGTGTGAAAATCTGCTACCTCTGTCTCTGTTGCTTTCTCCAAACTTCTGTGCTCAGCACACCATAGAGTTGTTTGCCCTGTGATAATCATTTTAAAATAAAGTCATGTGTGTACTTTCCTGAAGAAAAACCGGTATGTAAGTTTTGTAATGGGGTTTAAAGCTTGCACTCATCTCTTGGCTTTAAAAAGCAGGACATGATGTGATCCAAAAGGTTCCTGTGGAAGCTTCCCCAATTTTTTTTATGTGTGTTTAATTTTTTCCAAATTTTTCTTGCAATAGCGAGAATGCATTTAGAATTTTGAGAACCAAAATGGCAAAATATACTCACCTGAGATTATCTTAAGCATAAGGAGGTTCACCTCTCTTAAAGTGGGTCTATACAGAGCTTTTATAGTTTGTGTGTTCACGATTTCTTGAAATCTGAAGTGTAAAACTGAAAATTGTGACTTTGAAGCTATCTGTAAAAATAAAAGAGAATTCCTTTTTTTTTTTTTAATCTACCCTTGGTGAATAATTAACTTCCAGTTATAGTTTTGGAAACCAGTAGGTTGCAATATAATGGTCCCTTGTGACCTGGAAAAATTAGGGTCCTCCCCGTAAAGTGCGTCATAGACTTCCTTGTTGGCAGAATTATGCCCAGGGCTGTTAAAAAGCTCTTGACAGTTCACTCATTCCATCAAAAAATGGTTTAAGGCACAAATGTCTATTATGATAAGATGCAGGATTTCTAGATCAAACATAAAGCTACAGAGTGGAACAATAGGGCTGAGTAGTCATGTTTTAATATGCCTCCTGTGTGAACTGTCAAACAGAAAGCTACATATTCAAGTGGATTGTCAACTGACTAGTCCTATTCACACCAGTCAGTCAAATATATGTCATTCATTGCATGTCCCATGGAGACCAGATTTGAGAAAATTTCATAAAATAACCAAATGGAAAAGAAGTATAGAACTTAAATTTTAAAAATTACCTTTATAATAAAAGACCATGACGTTTCCTTCAAAATTGTTGCATCAACCTGATATTAAAACATAAAAAGATAATGATTACTTTTTGGAGTTAGTGAAACAAATCTTTTTGTTAAAAATAGTTTGGATGTGCTATGGAGTCCAATTGTTATTTTCTGGGAAGAGTCCTACATGATTTCCTAAAGATCCCTGCCATCCTGGCCAGATAAATGGATTAAATGAGTTTATAATTTCATGAAGATTGAGAATGCTGTCCTAATAAAAAACAATGCTTATTGTCCTGAAAAAGGTGCACAAAGATGATGCTATACTCTTGGAACCACTTCTGAAATTACATTTAGCTTTAGGTCATTGTTTAACTTAGTTAACAAATATCTATTAGAATCCAGATTGTGCCAAGGACTGTAGCAGGAGATAAAAGATATCTTACATTTTTGTTCCCAGAGAGGAAAATAGTTCATGTCTCAAGAAGTAGATTTTCTATTCTCAGCTTAATTATTTTCATTTTCAGTATTCTCCTTTAGATAGTGTTTAATCCATTTTAACAATGCCTGTTGTTCTTAAAGAAATTTGTTTTTGAATGATTTTTTTTTAAGGGCAATGTGATTCCAAGGTGAACTAGCGCAAATACAAAAGTGACACATCAGTTGCTAACAGATACTATGCAATTATGAGATAAACACTCCTTCAGAAACAGTAGTGACAATAAGAAGATTGGATATAATTAGTCCCTAAGGGCAGATCTTCCATTTTCTTTACTCTTCATTGTAAGTTTTAGATTAGCTGCCCAATGCCAGAGCCAGGAGATTGTTGTCTTAATACTCAGAATATTTTGGCTATAAAATGAGAAACTTGCAAGGAAAATTATTGCTGATTACAAAAAATTTAAAGACGTTAAGTGCAATTAAAACTATAAAAGTTAATAAGTGTTTCTTAAACTCTTTTCATCATTAATATTCTTGTCATGAGCCAACAGATTTTCATGTTCTAATCATATGAATAATCTAATTTTAAATCAGCGATATGACAATACTCTCACAGTTAATAACAGTTATTTTAAGAGAATTATTTCTGTATCCTTTAGAGATATCATATATTTTTATAGAGATCTGAGGTACTTTTTTTTCTACCATCCTTGTATGAATGTCTCTGCCTTTTAATTAAAATTTAGGAAATTTATCTTTGTACTAACATAATAAACTTCCCCAGATAATCAAGATGCCCTATTACTGTGAAAACATAATATAGCTCTAGAAATAATTAGTTCTCAGCCTTGAGGAATTCTCTGGGCTAAAAAGTTGTGAGGACAGTTTTTTTTTTAATGAATTATGGATGAATCATACACCAAAAGCAGAGCTCTTTTATTTTCAACTTAAAGTAAATGAAAATATAAAAATGCAGGATGGAGTTGCCTGCTTTTCTTCCTTGACTAAAAATGGTATTCACTTTTTAAATGTGAGCACCACTATCATTTTATTTGGTTTGGTTTTATCTGCCGACACTCTGATATAGGTAATAATCCAATTCTTCCTTTTCACTTCTAATCATGATTCCTAGAAAATGTGTTCACATGGTTAAAGCAACCAAGCAGAATCGTGCAGTTCGTTTATTGGGGACTATCCTGAAGTCTTCTGAATTACCTGAAGTCCCCAGACTTTGCTTATTGTCAGGTAGATAACAGGAAGGAGATGCTGTGTTTATCTGCTCACATGCACAGTGTGTGTCCAGGCTCATACACAGTGATGAGGGCCAGGGCTCATTATCCGTGCAGGAGCTGACATCTAGGGAATCCGAGCGGCCCAGTGAGCTACTGTTTCGTTATCAGACACAGGATTTTCAGGGTAAGTTAAAAATATATTTTTATTTGTGTTTCTGAAACATAAATACTTAGCAGTGTTAAATGAGATAAGCAGTTGAAAACAAGTAGATACATTGGCCGTTTAATTACCCATCTTAATAGAAGACAAGGATGAGTCGTGTGCTAGAATCTGTGAATGTCTTTTAATTAATACCTTCAATCATTCTCCAGTAATCTTCTAGCAAGATTGACAAAGGACTTTCTGAGCTTGCTTCGAAAACATAAATTGAGAGTAGCTAGGTGCCAAAAAACAAAAGCAGCAAATAAAAGATGTAATAAGCTAAATCTGACACTTCTGCACAATTAAGAGCTAACATCCATATGCCTCAAAAAGACATTACTATAATCCCCCCTTAGGAATTTATTTTTCCATGATTTGTTGCCTTAGTCAAATATGGCCTGAAAATACTAAATGGAAAATTCCAGAAATACACTATTTGCAAGTGTTAACTTTTATTACATTATTATTATTATTGCTGTTTTATTAGCTATTGTGAATCTCTTCCTGTGACTGATTTATAAATTAAATTTTATCATAGCTATTTATGTGTAGGAAAAATCATAATCTATATGGGGTCCAGTACTCTTTGAGGTTTTAGGAATCCACTGGGGTCTTGACATATATCTTCCCTGGATAAGGGGTGACTACTGTACCTGAAATTTAAGCCAGGACTCCTGGAACACATTCTGTTTTGTAACTGTTCAGTTATGTCTCTGTCAAGACTTGTCAGTTACTTTGAAGAACTGTCTTTAGCTTGATCTGTGTTAGCTTCTCCTTGCAGGCAGGACCTCGTAGAGATCAGAAAGTGCTCTGTGGCTGACAGTGACCCACTGTGTGCTGTGAGCCAGCATGTAAGCGCCACAACCTCAGCTCCTCATGCCTCACCTATAGTGTGGGAAGAGAAATGCTTCCCCTGAGATAGGGCTGGGATGAGTTAGATGGGTTACCGTGCACAGAACACTTCACACATTGAACACCAGCACATGTTGAACTGCTGTTGCTTAGGGGCAGTGGAGTAGGCATTGGAGGTAAGGACCAAGTAAAAAAAAATAAGTGTGTATTGAGTGTCTGCAGCAGACCAAGTATTCTGTTGTGTAATTTAACAGAACATTTTTAATTGTCCAGTGCTCTGACTTTGAAAGATACTATTGCCTGAACTGCAAAGATAGAAAAATTAAGACTGTCTTATTTATTTTTAAATGAAATTTAACATAGATAATTAGCAGATAACAATATATGGTGCGTGGAGATAGTGGAAGAAAAAGAGGAGACCAGATGCTAGTCAACAGACTGTCCTCTTGCTATTCTTTAAATTGATGCTCGCCTTAATATAATGTCAGGGCCAGTCTGGGCTGACGGCATCCTGTGCACCTGCTTGCTGGTGACAATCCTTTCAGGACAAAATGTCTTAGAGAAACATTCACAGCTGGCTGGCCAGGAGGTAGGGGGAAGGTTATAAAGACAAGCAGCCCTTATGTTTTTAATTGAAGTATATTTTCTTATTTAAGCACAGAAAAGGAAAAAAACATACATTTTCTTCAAAGTAATAAATCCCTTTTAAGGGAGGGAAATGGAATAGAGCTGCTAAGAAAACACAGGAAACCAGTGAGCTGCAGTAGTGAGGTTAGGCAAAAACATGAAGGGTAAATGCAATTAGTACCACGCTTTCTCTCTCCAGCCTTGGAAATATGATAGTAATTGTACTAGAAGAATGTTCAGGCCTTGGTGCTTAATGATGAGCAAGCATCAAGGTAGTATAATAAATATACTGATCACTTCCTTTCGCATATTCAATATCCCTCACAATGAATAGTAGCTCTTACTGTGTAACGTTTTAAATTAGCTTACATAAACCTGTCATTTTGTAAATATATGTTGTATTGATAGAGTTTATCTCAATGGTCTCTCTTGCTGCTTTTTTTCTTCTACCACTTGCAAGTTTATTCTCTAATCTGTAGGTTCAACCACATGTCACAGGACAAATGAACACTGTAATGATACGATGCCAAAAGCTGTGGTTCAAGCTGCAATGTCTGTCTTCCTTGGGATGGTGGAAGAATGTATTTCTTCTAAGGAAAAAAGTGTGGGGAGGTTAGGCAAAGATGAGGGAAGACTTCTTTGGTTTTCATTGTCATTTTCTTTTGCTTCCTCCAGTATAAGATGGTGGTGTTTGTGGCAGGTACACAACAAGTACGCAGCACCGTCGCTGGGGGAGGCACCATTGGTTGGGTTCCTAACAGAGAAAAAGACAACCACACCTGAGCTCGTAGATGTCTCACGAGGCAGACTCAGAAACCCAAACAATTCAGCATGTTGTGCTGAACGCAGTAACAGAGATTTGTGCAGCTTATCATCCTGGCACTGAGAAAAGCACAAATTCTACCTGGGATGGCAGGGAGGTGACCTCTAAGTTAACGGACAAGGAAAGGCTTATCCCATAGAACATGCAAAATACAGTACAAATATTGTAAATCACACACACACACACAACACACACACTCTCACAACATCTCTGGGAGCAAATTCTGTACCTTCCATCTGGTTTTCAAGATGCTCGTGACATATTAATTAATAGTAACTAGGTTCATACACACACGGCACCCTCTTCTGTTCCTGACATGAACATTTGAAGGTGACTGTTTTGTTTCAGAGAAGACAAAATGTGTATCTTTGTAAAATCACATAGTAGAATGCATACTGCAGTGGAACTGCTGAAAACAAAGGTACCTTGTCCTTTTTTTCCATTAAGATGAATTTTTTTTTCATATGCAATTGGAATAAGAACAAAGCAGAACCAATTAGAAAACACTAGAAGCGCTTAAAAAGAAACTTAATTGTTGCTGAAAGAATGAGAATCTGATAGCTTAACAAGAACTTAATTAAATGCCAAAGTAAAATAACTACAATTTAGCAATGGCCTTTCTACTAAAAAATATGTCTCTTAGAACTTATCAATTCTTCTTACTAATGAGTTTTAGTTAAATTGCCTATCATTTTTCTTATTTTTGTTTTTGTGTCATTATATTAGTGGTGGTGTTATTATTTCTGCCTTATTACTTCTGTAGAATGTAGCCTCATACATTGTCCCCTGAATATTTTGGTAGGATTAAGAAACTTATTGAAACCTGGTGGATCTAAAATCTGTTCTCCTTCCATAGGAGAATGAGCCCATCTGAGAAGGCAGTGTTGGTTAAGGAAGACGATCATCATCAATATCAAAACGGTCAAATGCTCTTGTAGAAAAAAAAAGAAAGAAAGTTCCCCAACTAAGTAATCACGTATTAGTAAAGGAATGGAAGAAAGAGTCTAGGTGCTTGAACAGAATGCTCTCACTGTTTTCCCCACAGCCTCGTCATGTGTTCAACATGCTGAAGAAGTACGTTCGTGCCGAGCAGAAGGACAGGCAACACACCCTGAAGCATTTTGAACATGTGCGCATGGTGGATCCCAAGAAGGCTGCCCAGATCCGATCCCAGGTGAGCAATGAGTGTGAGAATTACCTGCAGCTTTCATAGTCGAGGGCTCTTGCTTCTTGGATGCTGATGGAATCTTCAGGTGTTCCCAGAAACCTCTGTGAGTATGGCATCTCCATGACATGAGCTCTTTAATGGCTAGTTAAATTCTCCAGGTTTATCTTAGAGCAGTAGGTGGCTTGGTGTCTTCTGAGTTACACAAATTATAAGGAATAAAAAATTTGGTTGCATCTCGGAGGATACAAGGAACCATTTAAACTGACCACCACAATGAAGAAAATAAAACCTCTGTAATTGGCTCACCTCACCTGTGGCAGGCAGTCCGAAACTCCATTGCCAGATGGATTTAATGTGAGCCAGAAAAATGCTCTATGTTAGTACTGCGATTCCCAAAAGTGGAAATCTAAGGTCAAACTCAGGAAATCTGAAATTTTAAAATATTTATACTTAGCACAAAAGAACCAGTTGAATCGAAATCTTCTCATCTGTCAGAAAGTTTGCAAAGACATACATTTAGTGTATCAGAGGCCCATAATTAGAAATCAAAGATGGCACGGGTGGTCTTTTAAATTAATTTCAAATTTTAAATTAATTAAAATTTTAAATTAATTGTTAAAGCATATATGACACAGGTAATGCTAAGTTTAAAGGTAAGTGTTAAAGCTGAGCTCTAAGTTAGAGAGCAACTTAAAATATATATGGGTGTCCTTTCAGTTAAATATTTCAAAAGTTGTTATTTCCAGTTCTCACTGAGGAAGGTAGCTAGCCCTATCGCAGAGAGGTCTTACCTGGAGTTGACTTCCTCCGGTGCAGGTTATGACACACCTCCGTGTGATCTATGAGCGCATGAACCAGTCTCTCTCCCTGCTCTACAACGTCCCTGCTGTGGCTGAGGAGATTCAGGATGAAGTTGGTAAGTAAGCACTTTTGTTAATGCTGTGCCTGTAAATAGGTTTTTCCTGGAGAGGTTGGGGTGATTTCTGCATCAGGAATCACCAGTTTGCACATGCGTGGAAGTTAGAAGAGCATGTTTACCATGTAACCCTCTACGTGATGGAGTACCTCTCGCCTGAGCAGTTGCATCTGTTTTTAATTCTCCTTCAGTAAGATTGAAGAAATGATACTTAACTACAGAATATTAGTGTAACAGTAAGGCACTTATTATGGAATGATACTGGTCAGCAATTATTTTCTTAGCTTATCTTGTTGGTATCTCCTTGCTGCTTAACATTCCAGGGAAAAATAACACTTTCATCCTCACTGGTTCCTTATGAAGTAGCCCCATTTTACAAACGGAAAGCCTCAGCCTTACAATTTGAGTAACTTATTTGCCTGTATTCCTCCCACTATAAGTAGCACAGCCAAAACACGTAACTGGGACTTGACCTTGAAGTTTTTATTATATTCAGCAAATCATATTTCTCTTTGGTAGGAAAGAAATACCATTAGTATTCTCTCAGTTACATTTTAGTATAAACTTAAAGGTCATGGACTGTGGAACTTACTTTGAAGTAGTCATACCCTCACAAGGAATTAGAAAAATAATACCGAGAATTACCATTTATCCATCACCCACTTCGCTGTGTGATGACATCTTAAATAACAATAGTTAATATGTTCTCAAACCCAGGGAACTGGCAGTGTGCACCTGCTCTTTTTATTTTCTAGTTCTCCTAATGATGTGTTTGTATGACTAGATCCTGTCTTTTCTGTTTTTCTGGGAAAGGGACTAAAGTATTAAATAACATGTTTCTACAAAAGCCTCCAAATGCCTGTCCTCATAAAGATACATAGATTGACAGTTGTGGAAGTACATCTTTCAACACAAAGCAAATAGCTGTACGCTAGAGATTTGGTGCATAGACAGTCAACAAATAAGCTGCTGACATGGAATATCCTTCTCTAAAGAATTCTGCCCTTTGCAATTAATTGAGTTGGAAGTAGATAAAAGTTGGCATCTAAAATCAATATAGCCACAACACTGTGCCTAAACACACACCCTTTACAGAAATTCCTGAAGACTTTACTCAAAAGCGCAGTTGGCTTGCTCTTACATGTTTTGTGCCAATACCGTTTCTCACTTTCTAACATAATACTGCCCCAGAAATGTTGTAAATGTGCAGCATGTGTCCGCTGAATATGGTCTGTTACTAAATGGATGGAATCAGCTAGGCTTTAGGTTCCACATTTGCAAAAATCGCTTCATGTTTCATCCATGCCCATGCCTTTGTTCAGAAGGGGAATTCAATGTTGATCAAGGTGTTTCGAAGCTACTCCATGGAGTTTTTAGTTTATATTATGCACAAGGAGTATTAAATTTCTTTAAGGAATGAATATATGTATTAAATATATTGGAAGATAGAAATCAGTGAGGGACTTTTAAAATATTATATATAAAATAAATACAAGAAAGTCCTCCAAAAAGTCCTATAAGGGACAAAACCAGATAATTCATTCTTAATAGATGAGTGTACTTTGCCTTACAGTTGTCTTAACCCTATTTTCATGTGTGACTCCAATTGAGGTAATGTGGCTAGTAATCAACACTAGAGAAATGAGCCATTTCACACGACGAGACATTTGATGACCCATTCCACTCCTACCCAATAATTATGATTGATTCTTTCTAATGAAATTATTCTAACTTTTTATTTAGTAATCCACTACTGAAAACATTTGCCACCAGTGAGTCACAGAACAGATGGTGATTCAGACTCTTGAGTACATTGCAGAATATCCAGTAATGGTGTTTTCCAATAGACTTCAAATGTCAGTGACAGGGAGGATATTTAGATCATTAGAATCATGAAATTCTTTCTTTAAGAAAAGAAAAGATGTTTTGCCATCAGGTTGGTTCAAAAACATATTGTTTTTTAAATTGTACCATTCTAAGTGTATTGGACATCAAATCCTTGAAAGATAGTCTTAAAAAATCCTTTATTTGGAATCCTACGTAATTCCATCTTTAAAGGTTTCTGTCTCATAGAAAGAAAAACATACAGTAACAAACTTCCATTAATTTGACTTGGGCACCAAAGAGAAATAAGAGAGCTTGCTGGGGAGAATGGCTCTTTAATTGTATATAGTTGAAATTCTGCATAATAAAAAATTTGATTTTTTTTTTGGCATACTTTCTAAATAAAATCTTCAGAGGTTTTTTTTCCTAGTTTTTGTCTTTTATTATTGGTAAAGTCTTGGGTTTCATGTTGTGTCATTAGTGTCATTTGCATTTATTTGGCATTGCTGTAAATAATCAAACTTTAGATTTGGAGTTAGGTCAGTACAAATGAGGAAGATACTAAAATTTGGACCCACTGGCAAAAGGACAAGATATGAAAGCACCTATAAATTCATGCCTTTTGTGAAAAAGTAATTTGCATACTTAATGCAGTCAAGCATCTAAGAGAAGTAATAGTAGTTTAATTAAATAATGGTAGCAGTTGCTTTCTGGATGAAGGATTTCAACCTGTGTGATGAACTGCCAATTATCCATGTTTTTATTATGCTATCAAGTATATCTGCTTTTTGCAAATTATGCTCCCAAATTAGAACTCTCTATTATGGATAAAAGTGACAAACAAGGAAGTTACTCTAGAGACAAGTACTGTGAGTGATGTTCGAATTGGCTTCAGGTTTGTGAGAATAAATGAATAAATTGTGACTGGAGTGACATCTGGCCCCAGCCTGCTCTCTCTCTGATGCCCGTCCCTGAGACATCCCATCTTTTTACATACTTTACTATGAATTTTAGTAAATCCTAGATCTGTGGGCTTAGCAGTAGACTGCGTACCATGCCCCAGAATATCTCAGCTGTCTTTGAAGCTCCAGTCAGTGTGTATATGACTGGAGTTTCACAGACTCAATGTGTTCCTCTGGAAATGTATTGTTTTATTCTCTGATGAGTTTTCCTAGTTATCCTAAACTCATCTGTGATGCCTTCTTCTCCCTCGCCTATGATTTCCTTATCAAGTTCGAGCCCTGTCTGTTCTCCAACTGATGTGTGTTCCTGTGAAAATCCAGCTCCACCCATCTGGTCGGTTAGCTCAGATGCTGTCTTTCTTACATTGCTGCCTTCACCTCAAATTCTTCCCTCTTCAAGATTCCCCAACTTTACTACTGAAATATAATTCTAGCTGCACCTAGTACTGTGCCTGTTTTCTTTCTTGAAAAGTTGCTTCCTTCAGAATGTCTATGCTCCTGTAAATCCATACTAATTTGTATAGGGTGTGATACCCTACGTACTGTGCTGTGATACATCATGAATGACCATCATGTCATACTTTTTATCAAGTTAACTTTTGAGGCTCAAGACCATGTCACATAGATGTGACAGGAAGTTCAGAGAGAGTGCTAGGATCTACATCCCACTGGCAGAGCCAAGCCCTCTGGCTTTGGACTGTCTGTGCTTTTAAAGCAGAGCTTTCTTGTATTTCACAAAAATACAACTTAGGAATGAGCTAGTAACAGCCCTGAGGAATTCATTGATAGAATCCTTGATTTAGATTTGAAGAAGCCAAACCTAGGAGAGGTCACTGTTGCCAGCACAGATAGTAAAGGGACAGGAGCCCAGGTCTGCTTGAATCCCAAATCAGTATTCTCTCTGCCAGTGCTTCTCTCTCACATGGCATTTTCTTCTATTTAAGCTCAATGTCCGAAGCATTCAGTAACTGCCTCTAATTCTATACCCTACTCTATGTTAATATTTATTTGTTTGTTTTTATCTCTACTACCCTCTTCTCCTTTGAGCTCCTCCAGCCCACCCTCGTCTTCATTGTCTTTGCCTCAGGCTCCTCCTTTGTAGGTACAGGGTTAGTGTTAGTTGCATATACGAGATTGAAGCAAATCTCCAGGCTACAAAATCGTTGCTCTTTATCTTAGATGGATGAGGCTGCTCTATAGCCCTGAAGACTCACCCTCGGCTCTTTCCTTGGCCCCAAGTAGATGCACTGCGCGAAACAAACTTATTTCCTCAGCCTAGCATTCTCTAAAGCTATTGGCAGTCGTTCAAGCCAACAGAATGGATATGGCTGGCAGACACAGCTAAATCAAAAATGAAAACAGACTTCTAAAGTCTGTTAACTTTTATAACATGGTCCTGGATTATATCATGGCATCTGTTACTCAGTCATCTCCCCAGTTCACATATTTTGGTGTGACTCAGTTGTCTTTTTTAGCTGTCCTGTGAATTTTCAAAACAATGTGTTAGTTGGGTTGTAAAAGGCTTAAATTCTACTATTTTGTAGTAATTTTAAATACAGCTTGACATACTATTTGTAAGTTCTCAGGCACAGTTGTGATATTTTCCTTTTAAAGAGTGATTATTTACATGCCAATTAAAACCTTCCTTCTAAGAAAGGCTTAAAGCGTTTTTTATGGGGAAGGGTTCTTCACTTTAAATTTTTGTGTAGGTCTTTATTTGGTTCATTTAGGAAATAATAGAATCATTATTTTGGTGAAAATGTGGCTCCCCGCAAGGTCCTTATTCTGCTGGAATCATCTTTAACCGTTTGAAAAGGCAGAGTCCTCCCTCGTTGTTCAGCTAACCCTTTGCTTTGTTGAAATACTATTTTTAAATGATTTGGGCATTTCTCCCCTTTTCAATCTTCTTTAAATCTGTGCTAAAAGTGCTCTCTTCTTTTTCTATTCATACTGAGGCTATTTAATCAGAGGGGTTCATTTTCTACCTCAAGGCTAGAAGGATTGTGGCTGTCAACTGGGAGATGGCTGCTTTACAGAAGGCTGCGATGACTGATTGAGGGGAAAAGTGGTAGTCAGGGAAATGGAAGGAAGACAGCAGTGTTTCATGCCTTGGTTGTATTTTTTTATTTCCACATTCAAAATTAATAAAAACACGAATTATTGTAAACCGGATGCAGGAGGGCTGTCTGGCTACACAAATCCATACTTAATGGGGTTGGTATTGAAAATGTGGCAGGGGATCAAGAAAGTCTCTCTAGTGAGAGAACTGCTTATTTTTTATTTCAGTTTTACAGTAGCCTTTTGATAAAACTTCCTACTTTTCAGGAGAAATGCAGCATGTTTATTTCACAGACAGTGTTTCCATTCTCTATGCCTACTTAGTAAATTCACTGATATAGTCCAAGCTAGACTAGATTAAAAATAGAATATTTACTGAACTTCTCAATCTAATAACATAGAACATTTAGTACTATTGAGAATTTTAAGTATCTTCATGTGTAATTACTAGTCAAGAATGAACATCAAGGAAGAAAAAATGATAAAAGTAAATAAAATGAGAGAGCTACTGAATTATTCTGTTCTTACTCTGGTTTTCAAAAACATGACATCTAAATATATGTGAATTTTTATATCTGACATATGCATCTGGAAACAACTTCTACTCGTATCATCTACAATCATAGCCGTGTTCCTCTCTGAGTTTTCTGATAGTCTCAGAATACCTTATTCAAATTTTCACCGTTTCTCACAACACAGAACCCATCTACCATTCTGTTAGACAAATTGTTCTTCTTGATATACATAATTCACTAAAATGTTTTCATCTTGTTTACTGTGCTCCAGATGGAGACTGGTAGTTTTTAGACAAATCAGGTATCAGTCACACTGTTCTCTTCATGCCACTATCATTATTCACTGTGGAACATTTTCTTCAGTCCAAATAAAGAAGTGGTATCTGTTCACTTTCTTTTAATTACAATATCTGCCATTTTATTGTTGAGCTATATGAGTTCTTTATATAGTCTACTAGACTTTAATCAAATATATGATTTGAAAATATTTTATACATTCTATATGTTGTCTTTTGCTTTCCTAACAGTATCCTTTTGACAAAGTTAAAATCTGAATAAAATCTGATTGATGAATTCTTTTGTGGCTGTTGATTTGGTATTATTTATTACAAACCATTACTCGATCCAGGGTTACAATGATTTATACTTATATTTCCTTCTAAGAGTTTTTTGGTTTAGATCTTTGTTTAACCTTTGATTCATATTGAGTTAATTTTTATGTATGATGTGAGGTAAGGGTCCAGCTTAATTCTTTTTCATGTGATTTCCAGTTGTCCATACCATGCATTGAAAAAGACTATTCCTTCCCTCTGATCTTTGCACCCTTGTCTAAATTCAGCTGCCCATAGGTTTCCTTGCTCTAAATTCTATTCCTTTGATCCATATATACCTGCTTTATTACCATATTACTTTAATTGCTATAGCCTTGTAGTAAATTTTAAATCAGCAGCTGTGGTCCTTTGCCTTTCTTCTTTTTCGTAATTGGTTTGACTATTGCATTGTCACATGAACTTCAAACTCTTCTTTCTGTGTTTTAGAAAAAAGTAGGGATTACATTGGATCGATATAGATCAATTTGGGGGAATAGTCTATTATAATTTTTTAAATGAAGTTTAAGCAACACTATACTATAACTGGTGTGTACTATGAGATGATTCCATCTTGAGCCCCATTCAGGAAGGTCAGTATTTGAAAGTAGTAGGAGAATTGATTTAGCACCCTGTCATTTCATTCCAAGTTTTGTTGAGATTCCTAGAATTTTTTCATGAGCTTTTTCTCCAACTGGGATGGCTGTGACACGCCCATAGTTTATATGTGTTCCAGCCCTAGACCAGGTGGAAGAAGCCCAAAGGCAAATTCTCTCGCACCAAGCTCTGTTGATTTCTGTGATGAGCGAGTGCCATTCCAAAGTTATTTTCTCAATTCACTAACTATTGTGTGTGGCCCTGTAATTTGAGACAAAATCAAAAAAGAAACCCTAACAAAAATGAGTGGGGAGTAAGTCAGACCACAGTAGCACTATTTCCTGGCATGCAATGTGACAACAGATGTGTCCTGATTTTTGTAAAGTCTTGGGAACAATGAGCTTGGACTATAACAAGGACTGCTTATTCTGTTTTTCATAAGCAGCTGCCTTTAAGTTTCATATTTTTTTAAAAAAGAAGAAAAAAAACATAGTGAAAGCCATAATGATGTTTGCCACCCTGAATATGAAAATGAATCCAAATTGAGATTAATTTTGAAATATATTTCCACAAAGACTAACTGGGAAGGAGATAAATTTGTTTGCATGTGAGACAATGTTTGGAAAGAATGTTAATCTGCCTCTTGCTGTTCAGCTCAGAAACAAATTTTGCAGTGCGTTTCCTGAGTAAAGCTCCATTATTTATTATTACGAATTCTTCTGTCATGTATAGCATAAGCTACATTAGAAAATAAATCATGGAAAGTAAGGTATAATATCTCATCAAAAATTATGGGTCATGTGGATCAATCTATAACTTTTGCAAATTATGAAACATGGTCCAGGCCAGGTGCGCTGGCCCGTAATCCCAGCACTCGGGAGGCTGAGGCAAGAGGTTTGCCATGAGTTCAAGGCCGTCCTGTGCTACACAGTGAGCTCAAGACCAGCATCATGAGCTACATAGCAAGACCCTGTCTCCAAAAAAAAGAAAGAAAGAAAGAGAAATGAAAAAGGAACATAGTACAAAGAAGTGTTGATTTGGTACATGTTGAAACTCGATTTGTACAGTCTTTTAGACTTGCATGAAATGCATGGTCAAAGGGCAAACGCTAAGCTGCTAATTTCCACCCTCACTGACAGGTGTTGACCTATGGCAGTGCATTTAAAATAGCCTACTTGATCTGTTTCACTTACTATAATTATTATATGTTTACATGTACTCATGTAAATATGTAACCCATGAAGCGTGATTTAATTCTTACTTCTTCAAAACGGCAATTGGCAGCTACTTTTATTGTTTCACATTTGTCTCTGTGTCTTAGCTGTTGCCGTGGGTGACATTCAGACAAATCTGCCCATCTTTGGAGAGCAGATACCCAGTTATGTATCTCTGTCTTCATTTTCTATGCATTGCTCTTGGTGAGGCTGTACCATAAGCCAGTAGAGATCAGAAATGAGAAGGAAGCAGGAGGGGTCACCTTCAGCTTTCATAGTGTTCAGAAGCAGTGGCCTGAGCCCTCCTGACCTTGGCTCCATCTATGTTTAGCTCAGCATATTGTCACTGAAAGTCCTTTTTTTTTAGCATTTATGACTCAGTAATAAGATGCTCCCAAGCTCAAAGACTGAGTATCCTTGAATGCATACCTCAGTATCTAGGTATTCAAGAAGGCTAGAAATATCAACTACAGTGTGCACATTACAGGGTTTCAGTGCTGTGTTAATATGCTCTGTTCACTTAAAATCTTATTACAAAACATGTAGCAGGCATATGTTCTTCCATGTGAGTGCCACTGTTAGATTTTTCTTCACAGCACAAGCACAAGCAAAAGTTAATAATTCTCAACCAAGATACCACCATTTGCAAGGGATTTGACATAAAATGTTGAGGACCAAGTCCATTGGCCATGGCACATGAGTGGCGTGTTGCTGCCATCCATTAAATCATACGCATGAGGAGGTTGTGTGCCAGGCTACTGGAAGGAAAGCGTTTCATGGTTGAAAAAGCACCACTTATTTCTTGCCATTCAAATGTACATAGAAAAAGGAGATGAAAAAGGAGTAAAAATAATGTAATGCAGTTTTGTGTATATTTTTTCTAAGTTTATATTGCTCTGTTGTCTTCTTTTGATCACAGACTTCACTTTTATTTTAACTACCCTAACTCTCACTTGATCCTCAAAATAGCCCTGGACAGGAAGAGCACAGTTCTCCCCCATTTCCCTTGTTTATACTCTGACTTTCCAGAGACGCTGATACTATATTGGAGGGCCTGGGTACATTTATTTATGCACTTCTGTATTCTAAAAATGCCCCTCCGCAGTACTGACCTATCCTGTCCATCTTTAAACCTTAGCTGTCATGTTGCCTTTTCTTTTGATTGTTTGAGTTCTCTGGTTGTTGGGATGGAATCCAGGGCCTCCAGCATCCTAGGTGAGCACTCAGCCGCTGAGCTACACTTGGAGCTCACCTCTCAAATCTTCAACCCAGACTGTCTGTGCTCTGTGTAGTTCCTGTAGTGGGTGTGTCTGGTACTACTTTGATACAAGCCTGCCAGTTATTTACCACTTCCAGAATATGAATCAAATCTTCTGTGTATTTGTGTCTCCTTTAAAAGGTAAATATTGCCAATACCTATTCCCAGAAATTATTCAGAGCAGTGGTCCTCAAAGCATGACCCTTGGACATTTTAGACTTGTGCATTCTCTGATCCCACACCCCCATCCCTGCAGTAGTAAATCAATGGAAAGGTTTATCTTGGCTCATGAATTCAGAGATTTCAGTCCATGAACATCAGCCTTGTTGCTTTGGGCTTGTGCAATGCAGTGCATCGTGTCAGGGGCACATGGCAGAAGGTGCCAGAAGGAGGGGGCAACACCTTTAACACAGGGGCCTTTGGAGGACATTAAAGACTCATACTAAACAGTGAGGCTCAGCAGTCTGTTTTAACAAGCTATGCGAGTCACTCTGATACATGTTAGAGAATTACTGCTTTAGAGCGTTGCCATCCTAGAGAAACTCAATGAGGGTCTGTTCTGGCACCTCAATAAGCCAATTCAGTGTACCCTACACCATTATCTTCTAAACCCACAAAATTAAACAATGTGCCACAAAAGTGTTTGATTAAAAGCCCAAATGATTTGATAGTGTTGACTAATTCAAACTTCCAAAACCCCAATTTACAAAAAAAAAAAAAAACAAGTAATTAGTCATGAACAGAAAGATGCACAACTTCCCATGATTAAATAATATGAATCAGCATACTTTAAAAAATTTATCACATTGCTAATTTTTTAAAGGCTGTCATAACCCAATCATGACAAATAGGTAACAAGCTTCCATAATTCTGTTAGTGTACGGGTGCAATCCTTTATGGAACTATTTACTCTACCTCATAAGTTAGTATATTCAACACTTTCAAATTTCACATGATATTCCTACAGGTACATCAACACATCTGTAGGTAGAGATACTTCTGTTTGTCTCTAGTTAGCCTTTAGTACTGTTCACATTTTTTTATAAGCATTATTACCTTTAAAATTGTAGTTCTCCCCAGACTCCCCGTAGAGAGCCTCTCTTCCTTTCTCTGTCTCCTCCCTCATTCAGTACCCTTAAGACTATAAGAAACTTGCTATGTAACATTGACTGGAAATACTTTCAAGAAACTTAGATGGAAGTGGTTAAAGCTGTCAACCTAAATGATCAGTGAATGTGTTAGACAAACTGTATTTTCCTCCAAGGGTGTTACACTGTAGTGACACATAAGAGCTCCCAATTTTTACATAATTCTGTTATACTTCCTAATACACCTTTGCTGTCTTCATCTCTTACTTATTTTATTAGGATAGATGGTATCAATCAAAACAGGTCCTAGGGCAATGTTTTCTGGCTTGGTTTGGTTCAGTTGAATTCAATTCAGGTTGAGTATCTTTTGTCTAAAATACTTGGGAATGGCATGTTGTATTTCAGAGTTTTTTTGAATTGTAATATGTTTGCATAGACTTCACTGGCTCGCCATCTAATCCAGAAATCTGAAATCGCAATGTTGTTAAAATTTCAGGTTTTCAGGTTAGAGATGCTCAGCTTGGAAAAAAACAAACTTATTTTAATTGAGGCTATCAACAAGAATAGAAATATCCCCATGATGTTCTGCTAAGAATCAACAGTTTCCAGAGTACTGTTAGCAACATCAGTGATGTAAAGAAAATGAGAAAAGGGCTGTTTGGAGGAGAAGAGAAATGGGTGGATCCCAGGGGAAGGATCTTTGTAAGCTAGTAGTTAGGCCCTGCCAGAGTGTCTATGGAGCTTAATTACTATGTCGGCTTCATTTCTCTTTCCTCCTCTTGGCAAGAAGCCAGTGTCTTCAGTCTTGTGTGTCTTTTTTGTGTGTCTTAAGTGACAAACCATCTTATGCCTGATATATGAAGCGCTTTTGTAACATGTGAGATGAAAACTTAAGGCAAGATTGTGGGTTGTTGCAACACAGACATTAAGGGAGCAAGGACAGTGACCTGATTCATCCTGTCTTTTGGTAAACATGGCGGCCCTCTGTAAGTCTGATACCGTGCGAGAACTGAGAAAGGTTTTGCTTTGTGCATCTCTTTGATGTGAAAGGTAGAGCTGGCTTCTTCCCAGATAGATGCAGCCACGGATGTGCGTCCATGCTGCCACCACAGCTCCCTTCAAAGGAGAAGAAGGCGTCAGAGTGAAGTGGAACCCTGGGCTGAGGATCCTGGGTGATGAAGTGGCTTAATCAGTCAGAAACTGTGAGTGTTCTAAAAATGGTCAAGGCTCACAGGGCTTCCTCCTGTCCGGCCCACACTGTTCAGAAATCTGAGTGACTTCTTAAATAGGCACATGAGAGCAGAATCGGGAACCCCCGGTGGTGCTGTGGGTCTGGATGCTCAGGCAGGACCTTGCTTCTCTGAAAGCCACCACGAGTCAAGACTGGTGCGAGTAGTCGTCTGGCTCGAGCTTTCCCTCATGACTTCTGCACTTTGGGGCCCTCACTCGGTAGGCAGGAGAGGGCTTGGTATCTGTTAGTGCACTCAGTCTGGTTGTTGTAGTTCCTTATAGATGAAAAGCTCGTTCTCCACGCAGACTGTTACAGGTCACTGTTTCTTCACGTGTACTTGGGGCCAAGCGAAGCCCAGCAGTCTGGAGGGATTCTATTTAAAATACAAGTACTTGGGCTTCACCCTATCTATAGAAATCTACATTTTTCTTATTTCTCCAAGTGCCTCTTAAAACATTCAGAAGTTCTAAACTCATGCCTATATAGCAAGCAAAAATAGAAAAGTTCTTAGAAACTTAGAATCTATTTATATGCGGCTTGAACATGCAACAGTGGCAAACATTAGAGATTAATAGATCCTGCCAAATTAGCTATGTGAGTTTCCAGCAGTGTTTACTCATGGCCTTTGATTTATGATAGTTCAGCTTAATGATTTTTCAGCTTTACTGTAACGCTAATACAATATGCTTTCAGTGGAAACACACTTTGAATTCTGATCTTGGCCTTTTCCTGGGTTGGCTGTGTACCATCCCGCATCGTGATGTTGGACAGCAGCAGTAGTGAGTCTCAGCTCCTGCGCAGCCACATGATTCTGAGGAGAAGCAGCCACTATCCACTGTGTGCTCTGCTGCTCAGCTGTGATATTCAGTGGGCGAAGGATCCTAACTGCATTTTTGACTTGACAACATTTTGAACTCTGAAGCCGTATCGGCATATAGCGCATTGTGGGATGCGCAGCGTTTGTGTCTCCAGAGTGAGGATTGTGTAGGATATTACAGTGAAGTGTTACTCACCGTGAAGGAAGGGCCTGTTGAGGTAAGACAGTGTCAGTGGCTGTGTTGGCTCAGGTAGAACGCTTGCCCAGAATGTGCAAAGCCCTAGGTTCAATCCCGAGCACCAGAAAAGAACAGAGAGGGCACTGGCATCAACTGCCTACTAATTTAATTGATTGTATGTGAAGAAGGTAAAGAACAGAAACATAGGGCAGGCTTCCCTCATAAAATGCTGCCCTTCATAACTCCCCATCTGCTATTTTATTTTCTTTTTCAGAAAATTTAAACTTGCCACTCGGCATACTAGTTCCTTTTCCTTTCTTTTAGAGTCTTTCATCGTTGATATAGCCATTTCACTTAAAGAAATTTCAAATCCACAATGATACTATTTTAATCAGGAACAAAAAGGAAAATTGACAATACTCCCGGAATTGTGAAAGACAAATGGTAGTAAAACTTAACCTTGGACAGCTATCACACAGCCTTGTGTTAACTCAGTAACTATGTGTCACTTTAGAAAATGGGCAATAGCTGGTCGTGGTAGCACGTGGCTGTACTCCCAGGCTTCAGAGACTGAGACAGGAGGATTGTTAGAAGTTGGAGGCCAGCCCAGGCTACCGATTGAGGTAAAGACCAGCCTGAACTGTATAGTGAGACCTAGACAGAAGGAAAGAAGGGAGGGAGGGAGGGAGGGAGGGAGGAAGGAAGGAAGGAAGGAAGGAAGGAAGAAAAGAAAGAAAGAAAGAAAGAAAGAAAGAAAAAAGAAAAGAAAAGAAAAGAAAAGAAAAGAAAAGAAAAGAAAAGAAAAGAAAGAATTACCGGAAAAGACATGCTGAGTACCAGCTGCAGGTGCCAATCTTGAGAGACGGTTCCCAGTGTTAAGCAATCATGTGTGTATTTTCCAGGTTATACAGGAGAGCAAATTAAACTCTCTTGCTGCTTAAATTATCCCCTGTAGGGACTGAAAATAGAAATCATATACCATCTCCTCTCTTGTCCCCCAAAGTGAATAGAGCACATAATTGGAAATGTCTCAAGTACATAGGGAAGGTACTGTTTGGATTTGCTCTCCACTATATTGAAGCAAAGTAACAGAAGAGGGCAATCAGGAGTGGTTATGAAAGTAAAGAAAAAGAAGAGCCACAATGTCAGATGTGCTTTCCCATCCTGAAAGAGTCACATCTGAAATAGATTTCCACGAAGGGACTGGACAACACATTCCTTGCGCATCCTAGTGAGCGTAGTAATTTATTCTGTCCTGAGCTTTTCATATGTTTTGAGAAACAGGGAAGAGTGAACACAGATCACCTTTAAAAAAGGCATTTGGTCACGCTCTTTCTTTCACAGGGTGTACGGCTGGGTGCGTCCGTGGGCTAGGGTCATGCTAGGGTGCATTTGTCCCTCTGGATCTCGTGTGAAAGGAGAAATTAAGATGTATGGTGTATGTAGACCAGTAACCCACTGAGAATGTAAGCATTATGCACTGCAGATGTGTTCCAATTAGAAAACTTACAGAAATTTAATCCCCACGGTCATATCCTATGTTAATGGTATTTGGAGATGGGGACTTTTGGGGGGTAATTAACATTAGATGAAGTCACAGGGATGAGGCCCTCACAGTTATGTTAGTGATTTTTTAGTAGGCGGGGGAGAGGGTCAGGCTGGCGAGCTTGCCTGGTCTCACTGCATGAGGCCGTCCACTGCGTGATGACCCAGGAAGGCCCTCACCAGATGCTGGTGCCATGTTCTTGGACCTGCAAAGTCATAAACTAAGTGTACCTCTTTTCTTTACGAATTAACTCAATCCGTGGTACACAGTTATGGTAATGGAAAACAGTCAAAGACAGCGCCTAAACAAAATATACAGACTGCATGCCTTAAATAACAGGATCTGTTTTCTTACAGTTTGGAAAGCTAGAAGTCCAATATTAAGGAACAAATGGGTTGCTTTCTGAGGGGGCTTCTCCCTTTGATTGACAGGGCCCATCTTCCTGTTACATACGTGGCCTTTGTTCAAGAGTGAGAGAGATTTCTAGTATCTCTTCCTCTAACGAGGACAGCTGTCCTTTTAGATTAGGACCCTACCCTATGATCTCATTTGACATTAATTACTTCCCTAGTGGCCCTTCTCCAAACACAGTTGCATTGATGATTAGGGGCTCAATGTATAAAAATGATAGAGGAGACATGATTCACCCCATAACAGTTAGCTAAGTCATGCTTTATATAGATCCAGCGTGCCACCTTTTCATCATTCTTCAACAATTACCTACTCAGTGTGCCCGCCCCCCCCCAAAAAAAATCAGAACCAGTCTCAAAAGGAATTTTAGAAAGATATGGGGATGGGCTCAGTTCCCAGTTCCTGAAGTGACCGTCTCCTGGGGAGCAGATATATTCTCTCTCTGTCTCTCTCTGTCTCTCCCTGTCTCCGTCTCTCTATCTCTGAGATCCTCTTTAAAGGGATTTGGAATGGAGTAAAAGAGAACAGAAAGAAGCTTGATTAAAAAAAAAAAAAAAGACCAAGAGAGACTAGAGAAAGAAAGAAAGAACTGTCACCGGGAGGAGTGTTTAGCAGTGTTTCTGTCCTAGGAACAGCCATGCGGCAGGGAAAGATATTTCTCAGCTGAAAGATATTTCTCCCTCTTCTACACCATAAGGCATCAAAGGTAGGTAATAGGCTATGAATGCCCCTTCCACAGCCCATGTTGAAATGTAATTGCCAACAGGGTCCTTTTGGTTTTCAGAGCAGAGAAGGTCAGAGAGAGCCCTCGTGAATATATTAATATTACCACAGAAGTGCATTGACTGACGTGAGGCCGAGTGGGCTCCTTAGTAAGGGGTGAGCTCTGCCTGAGGTTTTCTCTCTCTCTCTCTCTCACACACACATACTCACTCTCCTTGGCCATGGTGTGACAGGGGGAGATGGCAGGACCACACTCTTGTCCTTCCCAACCTCCAAAACTGTTGGCCAAGTAAAGTCTCTCTCCAGGATAAATTATCCAATCTCAGGGCTCTGTTATTGCAGCACAAGGTAAACTGAGACACCAGGTTGCTCTTCAGCTGCCTTTACCACACACTGAAGTTCACACCCAAGACCTCCCGGGGGTATCAGGAGCATTCACTCAAAAGGGAAGGATCTGGTGGACTTTTAAAAGTATTTTGAGCCACTACAGCCTCCATTTTACCTTTGTCTCTGAGTGACTAAAGCCAGACATTCACAGTGGTAAACCCTAAGACATAGGCAGATATTACAACAAATTATAGGATGATAAATCCATAGTCAGTGCTGTTTGCCTTGTTTCCTCATGCCTGTGCCAGTGGATCACAAATAATTTAGACGTTTCTACCACGCATCTCATAAAATATTCAGTGATCCAGATTTCATGGAAAAATAAAAAGTACAGCATTTAGATGACTGGAGAAAGATGTTTGTTGAGACTGAATTTTCAAATGTGAACTCTATATTGAAATCGATGTGCTGAATTCTGCAGATGCTTGTAGCTAATCCAACATCACTAAAGTTAGTTACTGGCCACACATACAGGAGCAGCCTCCATTCTGGCATTAGAGAAGGTCTTGTTTTCATCACCCTGGGGTTAGTAAAACCTGAAACCTGCCAGGAATTTGCCACACGTTTTGCTGCCAGGGACAGCTCAGCTTCTGGCTTCTGGGAGGGGAGATGACATAATCTCTGTGTTTACAAGGTGTTTGAAACTGAGGCACTTCCACTTCCTTGCTGAGTTTACAGGTTGGCACTGGCTCCTGGGATTCTCACGGTCTTACCAGAATAAGACACGCAGCCACCGACAGTCAAGAACAGAAAAGGAGAGGGACAGGGGTGTGCAGAAATGAAGAAATTTCATCTCCACTGAAAGGCTTTCTGATGTTTAGAAGGAAAATGACCCTTCAGTAAATGGGCCAAATTAGACTGTTAGATTATAAAACTCTGTTTTCTTCTCCTTAACCTGCCTAATTCCAGCCTTGAACAAAACTCACTAAGAAAGCACATTATGCTCTGGTCTGTTGATGATAGCCAGAAAGGGTTGTCACATC
>PVJX010007671.1:0-69615 GCA_004027295.1 Dolichotis patagonum
GCAAGGAACTTGGTGTCCAAACAGGAAGAGCTTGAGTGAAGTAACTTCAATGGCTTGAAGTTGGAAGAGCTGAGTGTGACAAGGGGCTCAGGAGAGTCCAGAGCAGACACTTCTCTGGAAGTTATGGTGGAAGATTTTTCTGCATCTACTTTTGTCCTAACAGGATGAAGATGGTGACTTTAAGAATTGCTCTTAATGAACTTAACAGTTTAAGTTGTTTTTTCTTTTTCCCTGAGATAGGGTCTCATTGTGTAGTTCAGGCTGGTCTGGTCTTGAACTAACTATGTAGGCAAGGCTGGCATTGAACTTGCAATGCTCCAGTGATCCTGCTGCCACAGCCTCCTGAGTACTGGGATTAGAGTGATGGAATTGATGGCATGTGCTAGCATACTCAGCTGGTGTCATGTTTCGTTGTCACAACTAGGGAGCAATGTACCTGTTAGTGCCTAGAGAATGGAGTCTCAAGGATGCTGCTAGGTGTCATGCAATGCATAGGTCAATCCCCACAACAAAGGATTTCCTCTCTAAAATGTTGAAGAACTGGTCTACTGGACTTGATAACAAATGTGATTATTTTCCCCCAACCATAGTAACTAGGAATAGCAATGTGTGGTACCAGGAAACAAAGATTTGGAAGTGGATGAGACACAGGTCAAGCTCTGTGACTTCTGGCAAATCAGTTAATCTCTTGAATAAAAATTCCACTTCCTATGCAGAAGGGTTGAAAATAATGAGAAGAATTTGAACCCCAAAGAAAGGTGATTCTAGAATGGTTTTAGTAATTACACAGCCACATGTGTAATTTATACTTCATTTTTTTGAGGAGCATAACTAATTTGTTGTCTCATTATACTATTTCTGCTGTTGTTTTCTTGCCATTTTGCTGAAAATAAGCAAATCAAGGTATAGTTAAGTAAGATAGCTTGTAAAGTTAAACATTTACTGAGTGACAGCTGGAAGAATGCAACCTGCTCCAGCCTGGAGGGCCTATTTTCCCTTAACTGCATATAGATTTGGGTGTTTCTCATCAGTATTCTAAAGCATCTGTCCCAGATACGTCTGTGGATTGCACATTGGCTGTGACTTGCAGAGTTCTGGTTGACTTAACAAATTCTGTGTAATGCAAGGTCTAACTAGAAAATAATTTCATGAGAAAGATAATTGTTTAAAATGGGACTATAAATGATGCACTTCAGCAAGAGCAATAGTTTAGGCGTTAGAAGACAAGACCACTATGCCCAGCAGTTCACATGACTAAGCCTTCAACTCTTGTGTGAAATTGAGTTATTTGGTCTCATGGGAGAGTTACATGTGGCTTATGTAGATGAGACTTTGAAAAGGGAGGGCTAAATTGAGTTTTAATCAAAAGAATCCCTTAAAGTGTTTTGCAGAAACATGCTGTATAGAGGTTCTTTGAAAAATAAAACATCTTTTGCTTAACTAATACATTGTTTGGGGGATAAATCTGGCTGTTCATAAATTGATTTTCTAAAAGGAAAAAGTACCTATATTGAGCAAAAAAGAATTCAGCATGGTCAGGGACTTGGACTGATTGATAGACAACTGGATTTGAAAGGAACTAGATTATGATAATAATGATAATTGTAGATTGAATATTGTCCTGTTGATGAGGAACCTATCACTATGTGTTTCTACTGGTTTTTAAAGCATACTCCAGTATGCTTTTGTTGTTGTTGTTGTTGTTGTTGTTGTTGTTTGGTTTTTTTTGAGAGAGAGGTTCTCGATGTGTAGTTCAGGTTGTCCTTAAACTCACTGTGGAGCCCAGGCTGGCCTTGAACTTGCAGTGATCCTGCTGCCTCAGGATCCCTAGTGCTGGAATTACAATCGTGTGCCATCATGCCTGGATTCAAGTGCTTTTTTTTTTTGGTTGTCCAAAGTAAGACTTTTATTTTAAAAGACAAACACTAAGAATTTGAATGAACTATTTTCATATCTGCTGTTGTTTGGAAGCTGCAGAATACCATTCCAGAATTAACTATACATCATCTTTGTTAAAAGACTAAACTTTTTATTTTGAGGTAATTGTAGATTCACATACAGTTCTAATAATACATTCTATCTATATTGATCCAGTTTTCCCCATTGGGTGTACCTGGAAAAACCATAATATCTATACTATCACAAATAGGGTGTTGTCATTGATCTAGTGAAGATACAGAACATTTCCACCACTACAAGGATTCTTCATAATAACTTTTTATAGCCACACCCACTGACTTTCCTGCTTAGTGGTTGATAACCACCAATCTGTTTTTCATTTCTATTGTTTTATCATTTGAAAAATGTTACATGCATGGAATTATATAGCATATAACCTTTTGGGGTTGATTTTTTTTTTTCTTCACTCAGCAAGATTTTCTGGAGGTTTTTCCAAGTTGTTTTTATTTTTATTTTTTTTCCAAGTTGTTTTTAATCAAGTTCTTTTCATTTTTATTACTGAGCAATATATCATAGTATGAAAGTATCAATTTTTGTTTTTAGCCATTCACCTGTTGAAAGACATCTGGGTGATTTGTGATTTTTGGCTATATGATTAAGTCTGCTGTGGCAGTTACTGTGTTTTTAATTTTTAAAAAATTTTATTGGTACATAATGATTACATTTATTATGGGGAGTAAGTACATGTATATAACAAATCTTAATTCTTTTTTTCTTTTTTCAGTTTCCCTCCCTTTCTCTTCTTCCGTCTTTTGGTCCCTTTCTTGTTTGCAGAAGATTGATCTTCCTTTTTCCTAGCTTAAGGGGCCATTATGGTAGGTAAAATACTCCCGACCATATTTTTCTAATGGAAATATGTACTTTAGCGTAATGATAGCCAGCTATGCGTCTGAGTAGTGGTGCTGGGGAATACAAGAAGCAATCTTTGTGTTTACCCACTTGATACAGTGAGCAGCAAGGTGTATGCATTTGTGTCAGCATGTAAATGGGTGAATTTTACTCATGTTGTGTGCTGTTGTTATAGTCAGGGTTTTCAAGGAGACACATTTAATGCAGGACACACTAGAGTCACACACTAGAGATCCAAAGAATCCAGCTAAGGGCCTGAATTCCACAGCAGTGTCCTGCCTCAGTCCAGCTGACGACCTGGAGCCCTTTGCAGATGTTTTCTGCAAGTCCAGCTGGAGGCCTAGAGCCCACGATAATGTCTCATGTAAGTCTGTATCAAGCTCTGCACTGGGAAGGCCCAAAGGTCAGTGATGGGAGCTAGAAAGTGCACAAGTAGGATGAAGGAATTGTGCCACCAGGCTGAAGAGTACACTCAAAGCCAGGAAATGACATCCAAGCTAAATGTGAAGACTGGAGGTTCTCTGAAGAAAAGAAGCTAGTCCTTCTTTCTCATTTTCCCTTTATACCATTCAGGCGACAATACACCCTAGGGTGGGTCCTCCACACCCTAGTATGTAGAATTCTGAGCTGATTTAGTTAAGCTTCTAAATTTCACAAATTGACGTAATCAGTCAACCCTTATAATCCACCCCTTGCAATTTGACAACCAGACACATTTTTAAAAAATTTTTATTTAAAGAGAAAAAACAGAACAAAACAGAAAAAAGGGCAGTAACAATACAGAGTTCCAAGGAAAAAAAGAAAAGAACAAAAAAACACTAAGAAATCATTAATTGATAAATTATATACTGTCATCTTGGAAATAGTTATTCAAGTTACAAAATTAAAATATACAAAGTAGACATTCAAACAGTGAGACTGTTAACAGTTCTGCTGCACGAGCTAACAAAAGCAGTAACATGGTCATTCATCTTACACACTTAAACATGCATGCAATTATATCAAAAGGGTAAAATTAAACACAACAAAACAAAACAAAGCAGAACACAAGAAAGTAATGTAACAGACATAAATTTCAAAGCAAGACAATCGGAGATCTTTACTATCTATCATATTGACTCTTGTTTTCTTCCAAATAGTTGTCCATATCTTCACATACAGGGAATTCACATGAAACAACATAGTATGGAACTGATCCGAACAGGATGGGGAAAGCGTTTTAGGTCTTCAAGACCAGATAATAGGGAAGTCAAGAATGGCTGTCATAGTGTCTCTCATTCTCTTCAAAACAGTTGTCCATACCTTCATGTATGTTGAACTTAAAGCAGGTTAAAATCACTCTGAACAAAGAATGATAGTATTGCTGGATTTCACATCATGACGTTACGGAATCAGCACTGGGTATTGTAGTGTCTCTTTTTCTTCAAAGTAGTTGTTCATTTCATCATGTGTTATATAATTGGTTCTCATAAACTGTTTATAAGTTCTACACATGCATGAGTCTCTACATGTATATCTATCCTTTCTGTATTAGAGGGAAAAACAAAACAAAGCAAGACAAAACAAAACAGTTCCTAGAAAAGCATGAAGCAAAAAGTCATATAAAACCACAATACAAGGGGATCTACAATGATAACTATGATTTCTCAGCAGTATATAACACATTAATAAAATCAAAACATTGGAGACATTATAAGACTTCAAAAGCAGGTAATAATCAAACCAGAGTGGGTATCTTAGTGAATCTTGTCATCTTCAGTGTAGTTGCCTATACTCATAGACTTGATACTATCAATCATAATAGATTGGAATAAAATCAGTCAATACAAAACAGCAATCTAACCAGATTCAAATAAGATCAGTCATAATAAGACAGTATAAGTTATACAGGGCTTCAGATTATGTTGATAGGAGATTAAGAATGATTACCATAGTATGGTATGTCCTGCTATTTTTGGGATAGCTGTCCGTGCCCTCAAATCTAGTGTAAGTGGACAAACTGGAACAGAATATAATCCATCTAAGCAGAGTGGTGAGAATAATGTAAATTTTAAATCTTGTTACCCTATTAACAATATCCTTTGCCTTCCTTTTTTGGACAGTTCCTCCCCTTTCACTCCCACAGGGTGTACTGCGCATTTTAGGTCCCACTAACTCGCTCGGTTTTTAGATTGGAGGGAGCAACTTGCTATTTACCCTAACTGGTTCTGAACCTTCTGACTCCTGGGCTTGATCTCGAGTTGTATTCCTTTACCTATAAAAGTCTCAAGATTTTCTTCATTATAGCTGAGTAGTTCTCTACTACACAAAAGTATCCTGTTTTTTCAACCTATCTGCAGGTGCTGGTCAAGTTGCCCCTATTTCTCTGGTTCTCTGGTTCTCTGGTTCTCTGTCACATAGAGCATTGTTTTCTCATATTTGACTTTCTGTCCATAAACCCTTTTTCAGGTTAATTGTGTTTCCAATACAGAGCATCTCGATGGATCCTATCTCCTGATCTACTCTGCCTGTGTTTCTTTTTGTTAGTATATCAAAGCCATCTATGTTAGAGATTACAGCCAACCTTCTCTGCCTCATTTCTGCTATTCTATTTTTCTGCCATTGGTTGTCTATTTTTCTTCTTTCATTCCACTGTCTGCCCTGTTCATTGAGGCCTCTTTGCCACTGTTCCTGAAATCCTCGTATTCTTTTTCTCTATCTCTAGAATGTCCTTCAGTGTTTTTTGTAGGGTTGGATTGGTGGTCACGAACTCCCCCAGTTCCTCTTTGTCATGGAAGCATCTTGTTTCTCCATTAATTTCTAGAGAGAGTTTTGCAAGATACATCAATCTGGTCTGGAAGTTATTTTCTTTCAGGGCTTGGCTTACTTCACTCCAAGCTCTTCTTGATTTGATGGTCTGTGTTGAGAATCTGCCATGATGTTGATGGATTTTCCTTTATAGGTGATCTGTTTCTTTTCTCAGACAGCTTTTAATATTCTGTTCTTATATTGAATTTCTGGGATCTTGATTATTATGTGTCTGGGTGTAGCTCTGTTTTGGTTGTAAGTGGCTGGAGTTCTGTATGCTTCATACATCTGCACATCATTTCCTTTTGTTATGCTTGGGAAATTTTCCTTAATAATTTCTGTGAATAGCCTTTGCAATTCCTTTTTTTTGACTCCTGCTTCTTCATTCACATGTTTTATTCTTAAGTTATAGATCCTCTTGTCATCTTCTAGCCTTTATATTGTTACTGCCTTTTTCCTTGTTATTTTTAAGAGATCTTTCCTTTCATGATCACACATTGCAAACCTGTCTTCAAGTTTTGATAGTCTATCCTTAGTTTCTTTCATGCAGTTTTGCCAGCTTTCAATGGAGTTTTTAGTTTCCTGGTAATCTCTTTGAATCTGCTTCATGTATTCTAGGTTTTCTTTATATTCTTCATTGAACGTTTCTCTGCTTTTGTATTCCTCCATTCTTCTGTCTGTGTCTTCTTGAGAGGTGCCCAGCCTTTCTTTTATTAATCTACTTATCTCTTGTTTAATTTGAATTGATATTTCAGTTTTGATGCTGCTTACGAGGTCCTGAAGATATCTCTTTATATCCACTGACACTGTGTTTGATGTTGCATGTTTGCTGCCCTCAATCTCTTTTGTATTTACTTCTCCTGGATCAGTATTCTCAGGGTTGGGGGCTGGGGGCTTTTTCTTATTTCTCTCTCTCATCATGTTTTTGGTTCCTTCCATAGAAGTGTATAGTGTAGTTCCCAGCCCCTTTCCTTGGTGGTTAGGTAGGGTTCTTCTGGAGCTGTCAGGCTAGGGGTTTCTCTCCTCTCCAGTCTCCTCTCAGCCACTGAGGTGCAGGCAAGGGCGGCGTATGCTCCTCTGGGCCAGTCAACCTTCGGGGGCCTTCACTGTGACAGTGCGTGCTCCATGTAGGGAACCAGTTTGGGACAACTTATTGGGTCCTGGCCAAGGGTGTGACCCAGGTCAAGCATATCCCACCAGTCTGCTGTGGGAGGGGAGCAACCAACTGAAGTCACTGCCTTACCCAGTTTAGGCCCATCCTGCCCGACTCCAACATGTAGTCCAGTTGGTCGCCCCTTTCCCATGGGAGGGTCTTATTCCCAGTACTCTCCGTGGTTTAATGCTGGTCCCTCTCTGGCTCAGTTCTCCGCTGGGCTTCCCGACCTCTGACTTCAGCGTGGCTGTGGTGTGAATCCACTGTGCCTCTGTGCGAGTTGCGCTGGGCGGCTCAGCTGCACGTTCAGGGCTGCTCAAGCCAGTTGCATTGGCATAGGTTCCGATGCTCAGGTCAGTCTTGGGCACGAATTCAGGTGGCGAGAGCACCGTGCTCGCCAATCTTAGCTTCTCTAATGGTAGCCCCGGGACTTTGTATTCGAGCAGCTTGTTTCCTTTCAGTTTCTTCCTGAGTTGAGAGAATCCATCTTCCTCTGTCCGATCTCTCCAGGATGTTCTATTCTGGTGTTTGAGCTGTCTCTCTCAGAGAGGATCCCTATCCTGCTACCTACCAGTCTGCCATCTTTTCCTTCCTCTTCCAGACATATTTTTTAAAACTAGTCTTTAGATACAAAGACACACTTACAATGAAACCCAACATGTTATGACTGTCCTGTGTCTCACCAGAACAGAAGGTAAATTTTCTTTGGGTGATGCTTAGCCTTATTATTTTGTAACTTGAACATTGTAACACAGGTTTAACAATCCTTAAGAACTAGTATTAAGTCTGTCAACATTATATTACATTAGAAGCATACTAGTAGAAATAGTACAATTACAATCCTCTTTTGTATAATTGATCATCGGGTCATAGCTGGTTTTTAGAACTACCTTCTTTCACTATTCCTTGTATTCCCGTGGCCTTCAGAAAGCACCTCAGCAGGTTTGGGGTCTTTTTCTGGTGGAGTGACTTATACCTTCATTCTTGAAGGCTCTGGACCATTTGTCTTTCTACCTGGATTAGGTGGTTGTAGTTTCCCATTGACTTTAGTAATGGCATAGTAATACTAAGAGGTGCCTTAAGGAGTCTCCTGTACTCCACATGTATTCTTCCTTTACTATATTGTAGATTAGTAGTCTAATTTCCCTTTTATAGCCTGGGTTAGTCACCCCTGGCAACATTGTGACTCCCCATTTAGCTTTCCTCCGAGGCATAAGGAGACCAAAATGACCAAGGTGAAGTCTTAGCTTCCAGTTCAGTGGTATCATTGTTGTGCTTCCTGGTACAAGTCTTCCCCTCTCTTGAACTAACACTTCTAAGCCAGTAGAACATAAGGTTGTGGGAACAGGAAACAAAAATTTTGCTAGTGGGTCATTGGGGGTAATGGTGAGTGGTACCATTCCTGCTTCTACCCCTTGATTCCTGAACCTGTGAATTCTCTCTATAGGAAACACAGTACCATATAGTGGACACTGATTCAAAGCATATCCTGTGCTTCGAATTACCTTACACTAACCCTGCATGCTATTGCCACCTAGCTGGTGGTGTACCTACATTTTTAAAAGACCATTCCACCTTTATATCCAGCTGCTGTGGATGATGAGGAACATGGTAAGACCAGTGAAGTCTATGAACATGAGCCTGTTGCCTCACTTCTTTGTGTTTCTTGATCAAACACAATGCGAGGTGGAACTTCACCATGGTGAATAAGGCATTCTTTGAGTCCATGGATGATAGTTTTGGCAGAAGCATTACCTGCAGCAAAGGGAAATCCATATCCAGGATACAAATGTATGCCAGGGAGGACAAAGCTTAGTCCCTTCCCTGACTGAAATGGTCAATATAATCTTTTTTTTTTTTTTTGTACCGGGGATCAAACTCAGGACCTCATGCTTGTCAAACATGCTGAGCTAAACCCACGGCCCGAGTCCAATATAATCAACCTGCTACCTAGTTGCAGGTTGATCACATGGGGAATGGTGCCATATGGGGGACTGTGTTTTAGTCTGCTGCTGGCATATTGGGTATTCAGCAGTGACTAGTCAGATCAGCGTTGGTGACGAGTCCATGTTGCTTACCCCATGTATAACCTTCATCCCTGCCACTGTGGCCACTGTTATGGTTAATACATTCTGTCAACTTGAGAAGTTTAGAAGTTTAACTAAGAGACTTAGCTGGGGTCCTCACATTGTAAACATCCTGAGCCTGTGCAGGAGGAGGACAGGGGATGCTGTGATTGCTATACCTGCTAAGGGTGGTGGAAGTGGTGGTGGTGGTAGCAGTATCCTACTTACACGATAAGGGAGGAAAAGAGGCTTGTTTGCCCTGCTTTTTGCTCTTGCTGCTTTTTCTGTCTTCTGCCACCTTGCAGTATTGTCCCTGTGCCTTGGAATGAGCTGATTATAAACTAAAACTGTGAGCTACTCCACAAACTGTTAGCTAAATAAACCTTTCCTTCTTGAATTTTGGGCATTGGGTATTTTGTCTCAGCAATGAGAGAAAAGTGACCAAGAAAGCCACTGTGTTCATGGGCCCATTGGGGAATAACAGGAATGGCTGAAGAGGGAATTGGCCACTATCCACAAATTGGATCATGTTACCCACTTGATTATTAAAGTCCTCTTCTGCTCATGTCACCTTTTGATGAATGTTCACATGGGAAACAAGTATCTTTACATCTTTTAACCATATGGAGACTATCTACATATGTTTTCCTGAACCTTCTAAGTTCCTAACCATCTGACCAGGCCATTGGTACAGCCCATAAATCAGTATACAGTCACACACCTGGCCGTTTCTCCTTCCAGGCAAAATGTACTGCCAAGTGCACTGCCAAAAGTTCTACCTACTATGACGATTTCCCTTCACCACTGTCCTTCAGGGACATCCCAGAAAGGGACTATAATGCTGCAGCTGTCCACTTGCAGGTGGTGCTCGCATAACTTGCAGAGCCATTCATAAAGCAGACCCTAGCCTTCTCTTTCTCTGACAGCTGGTCATATGGAATACCCTACAAAGCCATAGGTTCATCTGGGAAACAAGAAAGCAGTATTGCAGGGATAGGAGCCATAGATGTCTGGGTGACTTCCTCATGTAATTTACTTGTACCCTCTGGACCTGCCTTGTGTCTGTCATGAATATACCATTTCCATTTAATGATAGACTATTGCTGTGCACATCCAGACTGTTGCTGAATCAGATAATACCCAGGTCATGATAGGCTACTTAGGTCACATGGTGACTTGATGTCCCATGGTCAAGTGTTCAATTTCTTCCAAGACCCAGTAGCAAGCCAAGAGTGGTTTTTCAAAGAGAGAGTAGTTGTTTGCAGATGATGGCAGAACCTTGGTGCAAAATCATAAAGGCTTCTGCCACAGTTCACCTTTGGGGGCTTGCTAGAGATTACAGATAGCATCTTTACCTGCCACCAACACTTGAAGTACCATTGGATCTGCTGGATTATATGTCCCCAGTGGGAGATCAGCCTACACAGCAACCTGAACCTGTTGCAGAGACTTTGCTTCTTCTGGACCCCACTCAAAACTAGTAGCTTTTCGAGTCACTAACACACCTAAGTTGAAGAACAAGTTGCCTCCAAAATCCAAATAGACCCCACGAGGTATCATTGTGCCTCTTTTTTGGTTGGAGGGGAAGCCAGATGCAATGTTCCTTACAGGGAATATTGTTACATGCCCCACACCACTGGACTCTTAGAAATTTCACTGAGGTAAAAAGACGTTGAATTTTTATTGGATTTATTTCCCATCTTCTGTTTCTCAAGTGGTTTACTAGCAAATCCAGAGTGGTTGCTACCTCATGCTTACCAGGCCCAATCAACATGACATCATCTGTGTAATGGGCCAGTGTGATATCTTGTAGGAGAGAAAGGCGATCAAGACCCCAATGAACTAAGTTGTGACACAGCGCTGGAGAGTTACTATAACCCTGAGGTCAGACAGTAAAGGTATATTACTGACCTTGCCAGCTGAAAGCAAATTGTTTCTGATGGAAAGGTATGGAGAACAAGGCCATTTGCCAAATCGGTAACTGCATATGAAGTATCAGAAGATGTATTAATCTACTCAAGCAAGGGAACCACATCTGGTACCACAGCTGCAATTAGCGTCGTCACTTGATTCATTTTATTGTATTTTTTATTTTGAAGGTAGTAAAATACAACAAAACAAGACAGAACAAAGCCAATTGAGACAATGCAGTGAAACTGGTACCGAACTTCAGAGCAGGATACCAGGATAATAGTAGTATATCTTGTTATCTTCATAATAGTTGTCTATTCAATCAGGTATAGCAAAATAAAACCAAAAACGGAACATTATAAAACCTATCAAAACAGAATATTGAATAGAGCAAAACAATTAATCAGAACAAAGCAAAACAGTGAAAATAATATTTGCCTTCAAAGAGAAGATAGAAGGAAATCCCCCATATTTGCTGTGTTGCAAAGGTCATCCTCCCAAGAGATGTTCAGACCTCTGGCCCCAGGTCAGCATAATCAGCCCAACAATACAACATTTAGTTGCTCTGTGTGCCTATGATAGAGTTGCTATCAACTCTGGCTGTCCTTGACACCATCCAGTTGCCACTTGATTCATTTTATAGTAATTGTCTGTCATTCTCCAAGACCCATTTAGCACAAGCCAAGTGGTAGAATTAAATGGCGAAATGTGGTAGGAACCACCACCCCAGCATCCTTGATACTGCTTTTGGTTTATTACTTCACCAGGGAAAGGTAACTCATGGCTTCCATTTGATCTTTCCAACTATAGTAGCCCTCACTACCAATTAGGGGATCAGTGTGAAGATTCTGCCAAGTACTAAGTACATCTATCCATATTACATGTTCTGAAACAGGGGAAATGACTACAGGATGGATTCAGGGACCTACTGGGCCCTCAGTGAGTCAGACCTTTGCCAATATTCCACTGATCACTGACTTCCATGAGCCTCTACTCTTACTGGAGGGTTATGGTGTTTTACATTCCCTGGAATTAGTGTTAGTGTAGAATCAGTGTCTGATAGTCCCGGAAATATCTGATCATTTCCCAAATGTACAATCACTCAGGCAAAAGGCTGTAGATCCCTCTGGGGAAAAATGGGAGAAAGATTGACGGGATATATATATATATATTTTTTTTTTATTTTAAAGAGAAAAAAATAATTTCAAAACATGGTAATTGGAGGGTAACAATGGTTAATACATTGCATGTTGTTATTTTTAACTTACTTGCTCAGAGAACAAGATATCTGTTTGTAATTGTCCAAACAATGTTACCACAACCTTTCTTTTCAATGAACTAAGAGAAATAGTAATACAAGTATCTCAACTATCTATTTAAAAATATAAGCTTCTCACATGAGGAGGACAATGTGATGTTTACACATGAGAGTCTTGATTTATTTCACTTGTGAGTGTGGTCTCCAGTTGCATCCATTTATTTACAGAAGCATCGTTTATTCTTCTTTATGGCTGCATAGTACTCTATTGTATAAAAATACCACATTTTTAAATAGTAGTGTATCTTGTTATATACTACTAAATGGTTCATGGGCATTTAGATTGTTTCCAGGATCTGTGTATTACAAATTTTGCTGTTGTAAACATTGATGCACATATATTGCTGTGGTAAAATGTTTTTAATTTTTCTGGGATGAATAGCTGGATCAAATGGGACCTCCGACCCTAGTTGTTTTATTTTTTATTTTGAAGGTAGTAAAATACAACAGAAGAAGACAGAACAAAACCAATTGAGACAGTGCAGTGAAATTGGTATAGGACTTCATAGCAGGTTACCGGGTTAACAGTAATAGGTACCATAGTATATCATTATCTTCACAGTAATAGGTACCATAGTATATCTTGTTATCTTCACAGTAGTTGTTCTTTCAATCAGGTATAGCAAAATCAAATGAAATACAGAACATTATAGAATTTATCAAAACAATATTAAATAGAACAATACAGTTGATTGGAAAAAAGCAAAACAATGATAACAATATTTGCCTTCAAAGAAATGGTAGGAGGAAATCCTCCCTATTTGTTATACTGCATATATAGTCAACCTCCCAAGAGATGTTAAGATCTCTGGCTCCCATTTGCTGATGGGGAGTGGGGTGGGAGGTGGGGATGGGAAGTTTGATTCTCATCCTGTGTACTGGTAGGCTGCTTACCAGGGAGTCAAGCTGGTTGCTTGGTTTCCCAGCACCCTAAGTTCCAACATGGCGTGGATCTCTGGAGATGTCGGGTGGTTTTCCCCCTGGGGCGGCTGCAGCTTGCCCAAGCCACTGCTGCTTACCAGGGAGGCGAGCTGGTTGCTTGGTTTCCCAGCGCCGTAAGTTTCAACATGGCACAGATCTCGAGAGACGCTGGGATGTTAGTGTTTTGAGGAATCTCCACTCTGATTTCCACAGTGATTGCACCAGTGTATACTCCCACCAACAGTGGAGAAGGTTCCTTTTTCCCCATTGCCCCGCTAGCACTTGTTATTGGTTGATTTCTTGATGATAGCCATTCTTTCTGGGGTGGGGTGGAATCTCAATGTTGTTTTAATGATGTTGAACATTTTTTCATATATTTATTTGCTATTTGTATGTCTTCACCTGAGAAATGCGTATTCATCTCAGATGCCCATTTTTGGATTGGGTCTTTAAATTTGGGAGGCTTGATTTTTTTGTTTGTTTGTTTTTGTTTTAAGTTCTTTATGTTGTAGATAGTAATCCTTTGTCTGAGGAACAACTGGTGAACGTTTTTTTCCCACACTGAGTTGTCTCTTAACTCTGTTGGTAGTTTTTCTTGCTGTGCAAAAACTTTTTAATAAGATGAGATCACAGTTGTTGGTTCTTTGTGTTAGTTCCTATGTGATTGGGTTTTATTCATAGTCTTTGCCTATACCAGTGTCTCCAAGAGTTTTACCTATTCTATCTTCCAGCAGATTTAATGTTTCTGTTTAAATTATTTAGATCTTTGATCCATTCTGAATTTAGTTTAGTGCATGGTGAAAGATACAGGTTCAATTTTAATCTTTGGAATGCACAGAGCCAGTTTTTCCAGCACCATTTAATGAGACTATCTTCCTTCCAGTGAATGTGTTTGGCACCTTTGTCAAAGATAAGGTGTCTGAGCATGTCTGGAGTTGTTTTTGCATCTTCTGATCTGTTCCATTGATCACTGAGTCTTTTTTTTTTTTTTTTTTTTTGGCCAGTACCACTCTTTTTTTCATAGTAGCTTTATAGTATAATTTCAAGTCGGGGATTATGATGCCCTCTGTTTTGCCTTTGTTGCTGAGATTGCCTTTGCTATTCCAGGTCTGTTCTGCTTCCAAGTGAATTTTAGGATTGTTTTCTCTAATTCTGTGAGATATGCTTTTGAAATTTTGATCAGAATTGCATTAAGTCTGTATAATATTTTAGGAAGTATAGCCATTTTCATTATATTGGTTCTTCCTACCTAAGAGCAAGGGATGTCTTTCCATTTTCTAATATCATCTTCAATCTCCTTTTTCAGAGTATTGTAGTTTTCAATGTAGAGGTCTTTTACCTCCTTCATTAGATTGATTCCTAGGTATTTCATTTTTTTGGATGCTAGCATGAAAGGTGTTGGTTCCCTAATTTATCTTTCATTGAGTTTGTTATTCATGTACAGGAATGCTACTGATGTTTAAGTGTTGACTTTGTATCCAGCTATACTACTACTGAATTTGCTTATTAAATCTAGCTGTTTTTTAGTGGAGTTTTTGGGGTCTTCTATGTAGAGTGTATGTCATCTGCAAATAACGATAATTTTACTTCTTCCTTTCCTATCTTTATTCCTTTTATTTCTTTCTGTTGTCTAATTGCTCTACCTGAAGTTTCCAGGACTATGTTGAAAGTGGACATCCTTGCTTTATTCCTGATTTTAGAGTGAAAGCTTTCCGTTCTTTGTAGTATGATGTTGGTTGTTGGTTTACCATACATGACTTTTATCAAGTTGAGATAAAGACACATCTATTCCATTTTTCTGTAGATTTTTTTAAAATCATGAATGGATGTTGGACTTTGAAAAAAAAACTTTCTCTGCATCTATCAAGATGGTCACATGATTTTTGCCCTTGGCTGTGTTATTATGGTGTATTACATATACAGATAATCCCCTGGCTTCTAAATCCCCTCATCATTAGTAAACCATGGAATATCAGGCATCTCTGATATTAACATACATTTATTTGTGTATATTGAACCATCGCTGCATCCCTGGGTTGAATTCTAGTTGGTCCTGGTGTATAATGTTCTTCATGATTTGCTGCCTTCAAAAACCTTTGACACCTCAGGATCCTTCCCCAAGGAAACCTGGCCTCCCCTTCATTTGTGTGGTTCTGGGTCTGTAAACTGACTCACATCCAATAACTGACTAAGAGGCAGTGATTCCCTGCTACCATGATTTGAAGTAAGTTTCTATTCATTTACCCTTAAATTTTTTCAATTATATAAATCTGGTAAAAATTCTGTGGGCTTCCTATCTATTCCACTTTGGGAACACCACCAAGACCCTAGGTCTATACATATCAGATTATTCTGGTCATTGTTCTGCTTCTGCTATCCATTATGGTATCCATTGTGGACCCTGGCTTTGGTGACTAAGTGCTGCCACTTAATGTCTGCCAGTCCAAGATCCAGTCAAGCCCATTGCCCTTAAATTTCCCACTTGAGTAGCCACAGTCCCCACTTAATGTCTGGCATACAGAAAAGAGCAATGACAGGGCTCTTTAGGGATACTGGTACTCCTTTCAAGGATCTGTTTCTCAGTGTGTTAGTGAAGGTTACATTTCTGAATCATCCCAGGGTTTAACATGACAAATCCACTCCGGCATTCTCATTTCCCTAAGCTTCTAAATCCCCTTATCATTAGTAAACCATGGAATATCAGGCATCTCCAACTCATTTACAGGGTGCCCTCTTTTGATCCATACTTCTGCCAACCAGCCAAATAAACTATTAACACCTTTCTTTACTCTGTGAGCTGCAACATTTATTTCAGAATCCTTGCTTACTAGGCCCATGTCAACAAACAGCCTGACTCAGGTATATTGTGTCTGCCTTCATTATCCCATACCTATAAAATCCATTACCATGCTTGTTCATTAGGCCTCTACTTATGAGAGTTAAAAAACTCAAGAAATTCTTTAGGGGAATGGTGAACCTCTCATGGGCCATACTATATGCCTCACCCTTAGGAACCTGGATTAGGCCTAGAGGCAAAAAGTGGTGGTGAGGGTGGGTATTGGAGAGTCAGTGATATCCTGCTTGGTCAACAGGATTAGTTTCCCCAGGTATACTAGAAGAGATTAACACCTCAGGGGGTGGAGGTGGGGATGCCTCCTCCTATGTGTGTGAATTCTCTTCCTCTGGCAAAATAATCTCATTAGTATTTTGAAACTCGGACATCCTCAGCTTCCTTAGGATCCTCCCACACATACCCATCCCAGTTTAGGGGATCCTGTTCATTGCCCTCACTTTTGCTTCAGATACCTTCGAGGCTGTTTAGCCAGTGGAATTATGAGGGTCTGTGTTTGGGTTTCTGCAATCCCAGCCTTGAGACCGAAAGAGAGGAGATTTTCTTTCAGGACACACAAACTTTTAAATTTCTTACGTGTCTGGAGCTGGGAATTTGAATCTTTTGAGTTCCTTATTTTCTTTTATTAATTTGTCCTCACAGCCAGAAGACTTTTTACTTCCTGTGAATGTTTTGAGTTCATTGTTTTCTTTCACTAGTTTGTCCAGGGGTGCTAAAACCAACCAGCCAGCATTGTGTTTTTCTACTCTGCCAAAAATACTCATAAATTTCATGTGTGGTGTCATTAAATTCCTAACATCTCACAAGTGGCAAATTAGGATAATCAAATGGGTCTACATGGCATATTCGTATTAAACAATTTACCCCATGTATTATAACTATTCCCTCACAGAGTTGGGAGAGACCGTGGTGTCTTCAGGTCTCATTAAATTAGAGAGCTAACTCCTGGAACTCCTAAAGCCATTAAAGAATTTCGTCATTGTAATCCTGTTTCTCTAGAGCCACTCCACTTCTGGTACCAAAATCCTTATCTGTGTTTTATTAGAGAAACAGATATAACACAAGATATACAAATGTATAAGAAATTACAAGATGGGCTTATGATAGACAGCCACGGAGTTGGATCAGGAAGTGTGCAGAGTGTGTCTGCACATTGGAGACTGAAGGTTTCAGTCCAAGGTCTAGAGTTCACTTCAGTGTCCTGTGCAAGTCCGTTTAAGGAGGCTGATGAGTCTTCAGTGGAAGGCTGAAGAGCCTATGACAAAGAGCTGAAGAGTACACCGGAAGGCAGAAGGATCTGAGGCAGAAGCCAGAGAGTCTGTGCTAGAAGCCAGGAGATGATGTACAAACTGAAGGCGAAGACAGGAGCTCCTCTGAAGAACAGAAGCTAGTCCATGCTTCCTCATTTTTCCTTTATACCATCCAGGTGATGCGCTGCTCTAGGACAGGTCCTCTAAATTTCTAAATTTCTTAAGTTGACACAATCAGTCATTACAGCTGTTTGTTTCATCTTTGTGTGTAATTTTTTAATTACATTGTAAAAAAATTTTTCTTGTAGAATTAACCCAAGTCACTACAGTGTCACATGAAAATCTGCTTTTAGAACTCTGGGAGGAGGTTGAAAGTGAGTCAGTTATCAGGTGATTCAGCTGCTACTGATGACTGGGATCGTGTGAGCCTAAGAAGTTAGCAAGGTACGATGTATACGGAAGTACAGAGTGAGGACTTGATTCAAAAAAGGAAGAAAACTGTAAGATAAATAAATCTTTGACTAGTCAAGATGCTACAGAATGGTCGTGTATATCTGAAAGATCCAATATTACAACTGTGTCAGAAAATGTACTAGGTTCTTCCCAGGGGTGCAGTCTATTGGATGGAATAGCACCACTGATTCAGTGTTGAAATTGTTTGTAACTGATGATGTGCTACAAGGTGTTGTGGCCTTCTTTTTATTTTTTTAAATTGGTACCAGGAATTGAACTCAAGATCTTGTGATTGCCAGGCAGACATTTATATCCTTAGCCCCTATATGATGTTTTGAAACACTAATAATGAAATACAGACAAAATATTCTATATATATCATAGTATACTCAAAAAGATATCATGACATCTCACTATCTGAACTAAAAGCCCTCATAGCAGGACTTTATCATTCTAATTGTCAGAATCTAAAGGATTTATGGAGGAGTAATAGATGTGGCATTAAGATTTTTAGAACAATAATAAAACTCAAAGAGATTTGATTTTTTTTCAAAATTGCCTACGTTTTAAGGACAAAAAACCGCTAAGAAAAAAAGAAAGAAAAGAATTTTGACAATTTGCTATTTGCTTGTTTTTTGAAAACTTTGTTTTGAATTGTCACAGTTTATATACTGTCTGAATATATAACAATTGGAAATTTGCATCATTTTGTGGTTGTTGAAGGTTTCAGCAATATATGCCAAATAAATCTTCCAAATATAGTATAAAAATATATGCTCTGGTAGGTGTGAAGGCATTTTATACTTCAAATTTAGAAATTTATCTTGGAACTCAGCCACTAAGTCTTTATGCATGCAGTAATAAACCTTATAAGGTTGTGAACAGACACTTCAGTCTATTTCAAAAAGTAACTCAAATGTCACATTCAGCAGTTGGTTCATGAGTTACATTTGTTAAAAAAAAAAAAAAAATTGACCACCCCAGAAAGTATTGGCAAGAACAAAGTGGAAATTCCTGAAAAAATGTTGCAAGTTCACCATAGAGAAATATGTAGTAGAATCTCTGGATTTCAAAAAGAGATACTATTGGCCTCCTATATGGTGAAGAAAAACAAAGTAGTATTGATACTGTCTACATTACATCATGATAAGATTGTTAGTGAAACTGGGTGTGGTGGTGCATATCTGTAATCCCAGCAATCAGGAGACTGAAGCAAGTGGATCCTGTAAATTCAAGCTCAGACTGTGCTACACAGTGAGTTCCAGACTATCTTAGACTATGTTATGGTGAAGGAAAACAAAGTAATATTGATAAGGTCAATTTACACCATGATAAGATTGGTAGTGAAGCCAGGTGACCACATCTCAAAAAACAAAAGAACGAAACAAAGCAAAAAAAAAAAAAAAGATTGATAATGAATCCTTAACACATGAAGCCAAAAATGGTTACATTTTACAACAAAATAAAGGCAGAGTAGATGCTGACAAGTTAAGCAGCAACTATGATATCCCTCAAAACACAAAATATTGGTAGATGGTTGTGTTTTACTAGATCTAAACATGTCAGGCATAAATAGTTTAATAGTTTTCAAAGGTAATAATAAGCACAAAATATCAAAGAAAAATTTTCTTAAAGGATAGAGAATGGAATTGGTAAATAGTCAACTACAACAAATATGTATCTGCCCAAAGAACTCTGCAAAAGAATTCTGGATCAGACTGGTGAACAGACATGTGAACCATTACAAGAACCTCATAAAAAAAACAGGAAGACCAACAACATGTCAAGTATGTCCAACCAAGAAGACAAGAAAACAAAACATGTGCGCTATCAGTGTGATATTTGTGTATGGAAATGCTGTTCTCATATGTGAAAACTGCCTTAGGTGTGGTAATTGAAGTAAAGATTATTTCTTTTTTTCATTATGTATTAAAAACTTACATTTTGTTTTCCTGTTAAATACATATTGTTTAGTATAGTAAAACTCTTGAAATAACATCAATAGAAATACTTATAAAAAAATAAACTTGGGTGTTACCCTATAATGCAGTTTTTCTAAAAATTCAATATGATGCCCCTATGAATAACTACCTTTCATTTTGCTCTTTAAATTTTGTATACTTTGGATTTCTCATATAAGAGAACTGTGATATTTAAACATCTTATTTATTTCACTTAGAATTATTATGTAAAGGTGCATCAATTTTCCTACAAGTAACTCATTTATCCTTTATGGGAAAGTATACATACTCCATTGTGTGTAAATAGCACATTTTCTTTATCCATTAATCTGATAGACAATATAGGCTACTTCTAAGACTTTTATGAGTTGCTCTGCTATAAATATGAGTATAGATCTATCACTGCAATACAATGACTTTATCCCTTTTGTGAAGTTACCTAACGGGAATAGTTGGGGCAAATAGAATTTCTTGTTTTAGTTTTTTGAGGAATCTCTACACTGATTTCCATAGTGGTTGCACTAGTTCATATTACCAGCTACAAAGTGGAAGGGTTTCTTTTTCCTCTGCATCCTTGCCAGCACTTGATACTATTTGATTTCTTTTTTCTTTCCTTTTTTTTTTTTTTTTGTACCGAGGATTGAGCTGATGACCTCACGCTTGCCAGGCAGGCCCTTATGCCTTTGAGCTGTATCCCCGTCCCACTATTTGATTTCTTGAGGATAACCATTTTTTTCTGGAGTAATATGGACTCTCAGTGTTGCTTTAATTTATGTTTTTCTAAGGGCTAGAGATGTTGAACAGTTTTTCATGTTCTTATTGGCCATTTGTACTTTTGAAAAGTGTGTTCATTTTGATTGCCCTTTTTTTGGACTGGTTCTTTTATTTTTGGGGAGTCAAAATTTTTTGAGATTTTTATATATTCTGGATATTAGTTCTCTGAAGACTATCAGGCAAATTTTTTTCCCCATTCTATAGGTTGTCTCTTCACTGTGTTGATTGTTTCTTTTGCTGTGCAGAATTCAATTTGATATAATTTCATTTTTAAATTCTTGATCTTATTTTTGTACAATTTTGGTTCTGGGCAGAAAGTCTATCTATATTTATGTCTTTAGGAGTTTTACCTGTTTTGTCTTCTAGCAGATTGTTTCTATTTCAATATTTAGATCTTTGATCCGTTTTGATTTTGGTTTAGTTTCTGATGAGAAATATGAGTCTAGATTGAATCTTTTTCCATTTATATAGCCAGTTTTCCCAGCATCATTTGTTAAAGAACCTGTCTTTTCCCTAACATATATTTTTGGCCCCTTTGTCAAAGATTTAGTAGCTAAATGTGCCTGAGTGTGTCTCTACATCATTTATTCTGTTCCATTGATCCACATGTCTGTTTTTGGGGCAGTACCATGCTGTACTTTGTAATGAAACTTGAAATCTGGGATTGTGATGCCTCCTGACTTGCTCTTGTTGCCCTAGATGGCTTTTGTTATTCTGCAGCCAGTTAATTGTCGATTTGACTAGAATAAGAAAGTCTTTGCTTCACCATGCCCTTTTGCCCTGATGTTTTTACTTTGGAGCTAATTGACCATGAACTGAAACTTCTGAAACTGTGAGCCAAGTTAAACCTGTCCTCCTTTAGCTTGTGGATGTCAGATACCTTTTTCTAAGTTACAGGAAAGCTGACCGATATAGCTGCTGTAAAAATTTGTCTAGTTCTTACACGAACACAGTTCTTCTTTCTCTGGAATAAATGCATGGGAAGGCAATTGCTTCCTTATGTGTTGATTGCATGTTTAATTTTATAAGAAAATGCCAAACGTTTTTCAGTGTGGCTGTACTATTTTATATTTCTACTAGTTTTTTGTGAAGATTCTGTTTTTTTATATCCTCACCATTGTTTTGTTGTTACTACTTTAAATTTCAGTGAGCTGATGTTTCCTTGTGGGAACTAACATATTTCAAATGACTGCTGATGTCTTCAGTGAAATATCTTTTCATGTCATTTCCTGTTTTCTAATAGTATCATTTGTGTTTACTGCTGAATTTTAAGTGCTTTCATTTCATTTTGGTGTTGAAATTGTTCTAAGTATATGCTCTAACATTGAGCTACACCTGCCCTGAATTTTGAAAGTTCTGTACAAATTGTATTCCTTTGATACACAATGTGACTTGCTAACATTTTTGTAGATTGTCTTTTAAGTCTGTTGGTCTTCTAAAAGAACAAGGCTTTAATTTTAATGAAGTAGACTTTTTCAATTTTTCCTTCTATGAGTGTGCTTTTGGTTTCAAATCTAAAAATGCTTCATGTAGCCTAGAACCTGAAGTGTTTTCTATATATGGGTGTTGTGGTTTTTGTTCAGACGACCCCCCCCCCAGCCTCATGCAATCATGGACATGGCTGAATCCAGCATTCGTGATTGGTTCATTGTCTAGTGCTTCGATTGGTGGTGTGAGTGCTACACCCACCTGGGGCGGAGCCAACATACAGTATAAGGGCAGGAAGACCGTGTGTCTTCTGTTTTTTGTGCTGTTTGCTCTTGCTGTTTTGTGGGGGCCATGAACTGTGGTCCTGCCATGCCACCCTGCCTTGAAGCCAGCTGAGTATGGACTGAAACCTCCAAAATTGTAAGAAATAAACCTTTCCTTCCCTAGTTTTGGGGGTCAGGTATTTTGTCTCAACAATGAGAGAAAAATAACCAAGATAATGGGGAACAGTCCTACTCTGAAAGTTCTCCAAAACTTTTTGAGGGCTGACAAACCTCACTAGTGGAAAATTTTATACCTGACATCATTCAAAATGCAGGTACATGAAAAATACATTAAAAATAGTGCATAAAAATACCTTCAAGCTATATGTGTTAGATATATATGAAAACTAAATGATTTTCATTGTTTAGACTTGAGTCCTATCCCCACTCTTATGTATACACAAATCTTTCAAAATACAAGAAACAAAACAGAACAACAACAAAAACACTAAAATATACTGAAGTGCTTATAGTCCAAAGCATTTGAATAAGCAATAATCAACTTGTATATTTTTCTTCTACAACTATTATAATTTATATTTAAGTTAATATTTGTCCAAGACTATTAGGTTGAAATTATTTTTCTCCCTGTGTATCTCCAAATACTCCAGCACCATTCGTTGAAATGCCACTCTTTTTCCACTAAATTGCTTTTGCAACTTTGTAAAAATAGTTGGCATATTCTTATGCGTTTCTTTCTGGGTTCTTCATTCTACCTGTCAAGTTTTAGTATTACACAATCATGGTTTCTATAAGTTTCAACATCAGATAGACTGATTGTTCCAAGGTAATTTTTATTTTTCAAAGTCATTTTATATATTCTAGTTTACATATATTGCCTTTTCATATGAATTTCAGAATAATCTTTTCTAATATAAAAAAAAATAAGCCCTGCTGGGATTAGGACAAGAACTATATTGAACCTAAATCAATTTGGAAAGAATTGATACTTTGATTACATTGAGTCTTACAGTCTATGAATATAATCTGACTCTCCATTTATCTAGGTATTTTAAAATTTCTTTTACCACTGTTTTGTAGCTTGTAGTATGTAAGTCCTATACATGTTTTGTTAAGTTTATAAGTAAATATTTTAAGAAATTAAAATGAGTATTATTAATTTTGATCTCCATGTGTTTTCACCATGGAAAGTTACTGTCGGAATCACTTGCCTGTTGGTGGGACCAAATACCTGACCCCCTTAACTGTTAAAGGAGGGGCTTATTTGGCTCACAGTTTTTAGAGCATGCAGTCCATAATTGGCTATCTCCCAGGCAGGAAGTTAGTGATGGTGGGTCTGGCAGAGGAAAGCCAGGAAGCACAGAGAGAAAGGAGGAGCTGGGGAGGGAGATACAGCCTTCTAGGTCACAGCCCTACTGATGTACCTTTTCCAGCCAGGCTCCATCTCCCAAAAAACGCTCTCAACCACTCACTGACAATGATTCTGTTCTCAAGATCTAATCACCTTCCAAAAGCGCATAACCCTTTTGGGGGTATTCTGACATTGTAAACCTAAACCATATCAATTTGAATTTTTATTTTTATTTTTTTGTATTTATATTGTAACCTGCAACATTTTTTTAAATTAGTTGCACGAGGGTTTTTATTTTCATAGAGTATTTGGGATAATTGTGTCATCTGCAGATAGGAATAATTTATTTCTCTGATTTGTATGCTTGCGTATCTACCTATCTTTTCTGCTTGCTTGCCTGCCTGCCTGCCTGCCTCCCTCCCCCCTTCTCTCTCTTTTCTTTTCTTTCTCTTTTCTTTTTTCTTTTCTTTTCTTTTTTCTTTCTTTCTTTCTTTCTTTCTTTCTTTCTCTTTCTCTTTCTCTTTCTCTTTCTCTTTCTCTTTCTCTCTCTCTTTCTCTCTTTCTCTCTTTCTTGCTTGCTTGCTTGCCTGCCTGCCTGCCTGCCTGCCTTCCTGCCTTCCTGCCTTAATGCATTAGCTAGAACTTTAAACATTATGATGAGTGGTAAAAGCCAAACACGATTACTTTGCTTCTTACTGTAGGTGGGAAAGTATTCAGCATTTCACTGTTACATGTTAGCTATATATTTTTTGTAGATGTGTCTTTATCAAGTTATTTTCTTCAGAGTTTTTGACATGAACAGAAGTTGGATTTTTAAAAGGCCTTTTCTGTGTCTATTGAAGTGATCATGTGATTTTTGTTCTTTTGTTTATGTGATGAGTTATTTATTGATTTGAATATATTGAACCATCCTTTCATCCCTGGGATGAACACTACTTGGTTAAGGCATAAGATCATTTGATAATTTGTTGCATTCTGTTAGCCAATAACTAACTTATTTTCCTACTGTCTCTCTTTCCTCCTTCCTCCCCTCCCCACCCTCCCTCTCTTTGAGACAGGGTATGCCATTCAGGCTGGCCTTGAACTCACTTTGTAATTAGGGGTAACCTCAAACTCACAGGGATCCTCTTGTCTCAGCCTCCTGAGTGCTGGAATTACACATATTCAACATGAGTGTGGTACTGGACATCAGTAAGCCTCTTGTTGAGGATTTTTGCACCTATGTTAGTTAGAAAGATTGGCCTGTACTTCTTTTTTGGTTAATTCCTTGTCTGGTTTCAGAATCAGGGTAATGCTAGATTTCACGTACGATTTTGGTAGTATTCCTTTTCTTTCAGTTTCACTAAAGAGTTTGAGGTATATTGATGTTAGATGTACCCTGCAGTTCTTGCAGAGTTTGGCAGTGAATCCATTGGGTCCTGGGCTTTTCTTAGTTGTTAGGTTTTTTGGAGGTTGGGTGGGGTTGTTTTGTTTTACTGTTTCAATTTTATTGCCTGTTACTGGATTATTTAGAATTCGTAAGTCTCTCTCCCCCTTTTTTTTTTTAAAGACTGTTGCTAGCGAGTATGGGCTGGCCTTGAACTCAGTGATCCTCCTGCCTCAGCCTCCCAAGTGCTGGGATTCCAGATATGTGCCACCATGCCTGGCTTTTTCTTGGTTCAGGTTTTGTATTTCATGTATCTAAAGATGTCTTCATTCCTTCTGAGTTCTCCAATTTTTTTGACACATATGTTTGTGATGTAATTGCTAATAATTTTCTGGATTTTGGTGGTATCTGTCATGGTTTTACTTTTCCATTTCTAATTGAATTGATTTATGTCTTTTTCCCTTTTTTTGGTTAGATTGGCTAAGGGTTTGTTTATTTTATTAATTCTTTCAAAGAACCATCTCTGATTCATTGCTTCTTTTTATTACTTTATTAGTCTCCATTTCATTGATTTCTGCTTTTATCTTTATAATCTTCTTCGTTGTATTAGCTCTGGATTTGGATTGTTTTTGTTTATCTAGAACTTTGAGGTGCATTATTAGGTTATTTACTTGGGTTTGCTCTGTTTTTCTAATGTGAGTATTCATAGCTATAAACTTTCCTTTTAGGTCTGCTTTCATTGTGTCTCATACATCTTACGTCTTCTTAAGGGTCAATAGTACAATAAAATAGACCATATTGATGTAACTTATATATATATAGTTTACTGTATCATTGGATTTTATTAACTTTTTTGTTAATCTATTATTTGGCCTGATTTAGAAATTAAACATACAGGTATGTATGCATAGGAGAAGACATGTAGTATATACAGGGTTCAGTATTGTTCCAGGTAGTCACTGGGTTGTGAACAGATCTCCTGTAAATAAGGAATTTAGGTTTTTGTATATTCCTTTAATTTCAAAAGCTTTTGTTTAAAAATTTTAACTCTTTGTTATATGTAGCAAACTCACCTGTCATACCTTTTTAAAATAGACTGTTACCATTTGAATTTTATTAAGATGCATTTCAGTTTTATGTATTTAGTATTATATTTAATTATCTTGTAGTTTTTCTTATGCTTTATCTGCAGCCGGTTTCTGGAATGTACCCTTCTTAAACACAGTGAATAGTTTTAAAATGTGTTGTGATTTTTTTAAAAACTTGTTTAGGGTTTTGATCTGGTCTCTCTGAGTTTGGCTTGTAATGTAATTGGTTTGTCATGGTGTTCTGAATTGTTTTTTTGTGCCCTTTTTTTGTGTGTGCCTGGTATCGAACTTAGGGCCTTGTGCTTGCAAGCAGGCACTGTACTGTTGAGCTGTATCCCCGTTTCTGTACTTCGAAATTTTTGTTAAATGTTGAAAAAGTTATGCACTGTCTTCATTGGTTGTCGTTGTCCACACCCCTACTCCTGTATTTTTTTGTTTTGTTTTGTTTTTTTGAGACAGGGCTTTACTTTTTTTTTCAGGCTGGTCTCCAACTTGCTGTGAGCCTCCACCTTAGCCTGCCAAGTGCTGGGGTTACAGGCGTGCACCACAAAACCCCACCCTTCTTTGTTTATTACTGATAGATATTTCACATTACTTTTGTTTTGAATCTTTTTTTCCCCTTTTCGTTTTTTTAAAATTTTATTTATTTATATATATTTTTAAAATTTTATTTTAAAGGGGGTAAAATTAAACATAACATAACAGAACAGAACAGAACGGGACTTAAGAAAGCATAAATTTCAAAGCTATACAACCAGGGAATCTTCACTATCTGTCATATTGTCTCTTGTTTTCTTCCAAATGGTTGTCCATATCTTTGCATATGGGGAGCTCATACTAAATACCATAGCCAATTTTTTCACAAGATGTGTAGTTAACTGGCTCCTTCTTGCTAAGGGGGGGGACATGGGACAGGACGACATGAGATGTCTGATTCTCAGCCTGCCCATCGGCAGGATTACAGCCGCCCCCCAGAGAGGGGAGGAGTGCCTTGTTCTCCCGGCACCATGAGTCAACTGCATGGTGCAGGTCCCAAGGCACCAGGGTCTCTCTCCTTCAGGCCGCCAAAAGTCGGCCACACTCACAGCTGCCTCCCAGAGAGGGAAGGAGCTCCTTGTTCTCCCGGCACCCTGAGTCAACCACACAGTGCAGGTCCCGACACACCAGGGTCTCGCTCCTTCAGGCTGCCAAAAGTCTGCCACACTCTCAGCCGCCCCCCAGAGGGGGAAGGAGCTCCTTGTCCTCCCGGCACCCCAAGTCAACTGCACTGTGCGGGTCCTGATGCGCCAGGGTCTTTTTTTAATTTTAAAGAGGGTAAAATTAAACAGAACAAAACAGATCATAAGAAAACAATTTAAGAAACACAGATTTCAAAGCAAGATTGTCTCTTGTTTTCTTCGAAATAGTTGTCCATATCTTCACACACAGTGAATTCATACCGAACAAAATAGTATTAAACTGATCAAAACAGAATGATGAAGGCATTTTAGGTCTTCAAGACCAGACAATAGGGAAATCAACAATGGCTGCCATACTGTCTCTCGTTCTCTTCAAAATAGCTGTCCATACCTTTACATATGTTGAAATTAAACAAAAGAAAACAGACTAGTATGACTCTGTATTGCTAGATTTTATTCATGATGCTATGGGATAATTAAACAAATAATACTACTCTGTATTGCTAGAATTTATACCATGATGCTATGGAATTAGCACTGGGTATCTTAGTGTCTCTTTTTCTTCAAACTATCTGTTCATTACATTGTGCATTATATAATCAATTCTCGTAAACTGTTTAGAAGTTCTATGCATGCATGAGTCTCTACATGTATACCTATCCTTTCTGTATTAGAGGGAAAAACAAATCAAAAGACAAAAAAATTCCTAGAAAAACACGAAACAAAAAAGACATATAAAACCACAATACTAGGTGATCTACAGTAGTTACTACGATGTCTCTTGTTATTTTCAATAAAATTGTCTTATATCATCAGGCATAGTGTAATTGAACATAGCAGTACATAGCAATATTAATAAAAACAAAACATTGGAGACATTATAGGACTTCAAAAGCAGTTAATAATCAAACCAGAATGGGTATCCTATTGAATCTTGTCGTCTTCAGAATAGTTGTCTCTACTCGCAGACTTGATACTATCAAGCATACCAGATTCGAATAACATCAGTCAAGACAAAACAGCGATCTGACAAACCAGATTCAAATAAAATAAGTCATAATAAGACAGTGTAAGTAATACAGGGCTTCAGTTTAAGTTAATAGGAAATTAAGGATAGTTATCATAGTATATCCTGCTATTTTGGGGATGGCTGTGCCCTCAAGTCTAGTACGAGTAGACAGACTGGAACAAAATAAAATCAAACTAAACAGAGCGATAAGAATAATATAGATTTTAAATCCTGATACACTATTAACAATGTCCTCTGCCTTTCTTTTTAGATAGTTCTTCCCCTTTCACTTTCACAGGGTGCTTTGTACATTTTGGGTCCTGCTAACTCCTTTAGTTTTTAGATTAGGGGGGCAACCTGCTATCTACCTAAGTGGTTCTGAACCTTTTTACCCCTGAGCTTGATCTTAAGCTGTATTCCTTTACCTACTAAAGCCTCAAGGTTTTCCTTCCTTATAGCTGAGTAGTTCTCTACTGCACAAAAGGGTCATGACTTTCTAACCTATCTGCAGCTGGTGGACGAGCTGTCCCTATTTCTCTCTGGTTCCCTATCATATAGAGCATTGTTTTCTCATTTTTGACTTTTTCATTAACCTTCTTTCAGGTTGATTATATTTCCTATTCAGAGCATCTCGATGGACCCTGTCTCCTGATCTACTCTACCTGTGTTTCTTTTTGTTAGTGTATCAAGGCCATCTGTGTTAGAGATTATAGCCAACCTTCTCTGCCTCATCTCTGCTATGCTATTTTTCTGCTGTTGATTGTCTACTTTTCTTCTTCATTCCACTGTCTGCCTCTTTCATTGAAGTCTCTCTGCCAGTCTTCCTGGAATCCTGGTGATTTTTTTTTTTTCTCTCTCTAGAATGTCCTTCAGTATTTTTGGTAGGGTTGGATTGGTGGTCATGAACTCCCCCAGTTCCTCTTTGTCATGGAAACATCTTGTTTCTCCATTAATTTTGAGAGACAGTTTTGCAAGGTTCATCAGTCTGGGTTGGAGGTTATTTTCTTTCAGGGCTTGGAATACTTTGCTCCAGTCTCTTCTTAATTTGATGGTTTGTGTAGAGAAGTCTGTTGTGATTTTGATGGGTTTTCCTTTATAGGTGATCTGTTTCTTTTCTCTGACCACTTTTAATATTCTGTTCTTGTGATGAATTTCTGGGATCTTGATTATTATATGTCTGTGTGCAGATCTGTTTTGGTTGTAGCTGGCTGGACCTCTGTATGCCTCATACATCTGAATATCATTTCCTTTTCTTATGCTTGGGAAGTTTTCCTTAATAATTTCTGTGAATAGCCTTTGTATTTCATTTGTGTTTACCTCTGCTTCTTTGCTCATGTTTTTTATTCTTAAGTTATAGATCCTCTTGTTGTCTTCTAGCCTTTGTATTGTTACTTCCTGGTTCCTTCTTATTTTTAAGAGATCTTTCCTTTCGCATTCACACATTGCAAACCTATCTTCAAGTTTTGTTAATCTATCTCTAGTGTCTTTCAGGCAATTTTGCCGGCTTTCAATGGAGTTTTTAATTTCCTGGTAATCTCTTTGAATCCGTTTCATGTGTTCTAGATTTTGTTTATATTCTTCATCAAAGGTTTCTCTCCTTTTTTGGGGTTCCTCCATTCTTTCATCTGTGTTTTCTTGAGAGATGCTTAGTATTTCTTTTATTAATCTTATATCTTGCTTTACTTGAATTAGAATTTCAGTTTTAAGTTCGTCTATGATGTCACAAAGATATTTCTTTATGTCAGCTGATGCTGTGTCTGATAATTGCATGTTTGCTGACCTCAATCTCTTCTGTATTACCTCTCCTGGACTTATTTTCCCTGGGTCAGCAGCTGGAGGCTTTTTTCTTGTTTCTTTCTCTTGTCATGTTTCTGGTTTCTTTCAGACAGGTGTATGGTGGAGGTCTCAGGCCCTTTTTGTATTGCTTACGGTTTTTCTGAAGTGTGCTGGCTAGGCGATTGCTGCCCTTTCCAGTTTGCTATTGAACTGTGAGGTGCATGCAGGGGCGATGTAGGCTGGCCCCTCTCCTCCGAGCCAGTCAACCAATGAGTGCCTTCACCATGTTAGCCTGTGCTGTGTGGACATCACAGGTTTGGGACAGTTTCATCCCTGACTATTGGGTCCTGACCAGGGTCATGACCCAGCCCAAGCAGATTCCACCAATCTGCTTTGGGCCAGGAGCGGCCAACTGATGCCTCTTCTGGGTTCAGGCCCATCCTGCGTAACTCCAATATGTTGTCCAGTCGGTCACCTTCCCCCACAGGACCAAATTCTGAGCACTCACTGCAGGTCAGTGCAGCGCTTCATGCCAGTTCTGCTCTCTGTTGCGGCGCATCCTCCCACCAAGGACCTTGGGGTCACCAACCCCTGATTTTGGCACGTCTGTGACTTCAGCCGACCACGAGTCGTCCAATTCCAAGGCGCCTAGCATAGTGTGGGACTGACTCTAGTGAGAGCACATCTAGCTCCACATTCGTTTGTTCTTTCTTTTTTCTTTTTCTTTTTCCTCAGTTTCTTCCTGGGTCATGAGAATCCTTCTCCTTTCATCTGGTCTTCTCCGTGGTGCTAAGTTCTAGCATCTGAGTTTTTCTCAGGCTTTACCATGCTACCTATCAATCCGGCATCTTCCCAGGATTTTGGCTGTCATATATTTTGATGAAGTATATTTGTTTAAGGTATTTTATTATGTTCTGTAATTTTCTCTTGATTGGTTCATGATTGGATGTTTCTTTACATTAAAATACAGTTTATTATTGTATTTTATATATATTCATGTGTACATATATATACATATATAACATACATTATTTCCCAGTGAGTAGACATCTTATCATTTATTATAAGAATTGGATATGTGTTTATAATTTCTAACTTTTGGACTTAAAAGTAAACTAATTTTACTTGTCAACTAGATTGCTCTCTTGTTTTTTAGTGATACTCTGAAGAAGTTGAAATCATGTTGTACACATTACTTTGTAACTTTTCTTTTAATAGTGTTCCTTTGTGTAATTAATGCTTATAAAAACATTTTTAATAGCTGCATTGTATTATAAATATCTTAGGCTATTATAAAAATCTGTCTTAGGTTTAAGTTTATTGGCTTTTTAAATTGTGTTTCAGTACCTTTGTTTATATTTTAAATGAGTTTTTATATGATTTAAAAAGTACATACACATGACTCAAAATTCAAAGGTTGGAGCCAGTGTGGTGGTGCATGCCTGTCATTCCAGACCTTGGGAGACTGAGGCAGAAGGATTGCTACAGGATTGAGGTCAGACTACATAGTGAGCTGAAGATCAGGCTGGACTACATGATGAGACCCCATCTCAAAAAAAATTTTTTTCAAAGGGAGAAAAAAGAGTTCATAAAGTTTTTCTCCTGTTCCCTATTCCCTGTGAAGCAAATGTTGTTACTAATTTATTGTGTTTATTTCCAGGGCTGTCTTTTCATAAATAAGCAAATTATACGTACATATATATACTAAAAGTATACTGTGTTATATATAAAAGTATGTGTGATAAAAGTACATAAGTATATAAATTAACGAGTATCATAAAACATACTGGTATAATAAAATAAAAACTATATATTTATATGTGTGATTTTATATATGTGTGTATATACTTTTTCCCCCCCTTTTTCACATAAGTAATCATCTGCATCTTCCCTGGAGATGACTCATATCAGTTCAGTATATTAAAAAACTCATGAATTATAAGGCTACAGAGTGAATCTTGATATATGGGTGTTTTGTGATTTATTTAATCAGCTCAAGTGTAAATATTTGAATTAGAATACTTTTAAATTGAAGTTTTGCTTATTGAAATTTGCTTCTTGCTTTTAAACTGCCTGTATATATTTTTGGTAGTCTCCCCCCGCCATTCAAGGGAGTGCTGAGCCACATCCCCAGCGATTTTTATTTCAAACAAGGTTTCCAAGTCACCCAGGCTGGCCTTGAACTTGCTGTATCCTCCTGCTTCAGCCTCTTGATTAGAGTAATAGGGAGTACAAATGTGTGCCAACATACCTGGAAAACTATAGATCTTAAGTTTTATTTTTCCCCACTCTCCTTTTTTGAGACATGTTTTTGTCATTTTGTTGTTGTTTTTAAATGGCATTTGGGATCAGACTAGGGACAGTCTACCACTAAGCTACATCCCCACCCCTTTTTATTTATTTATTTTGAGACAGGATCTCTTTAAGTTGCCCTGGTAGGACTTGAACTTCTGATCGTCCTGCCTTAGCCTCCCTTGATGCTGAGTTCCCATTTTGTGTTATAGCACACACAGGCACATTAAGTAAAGGATGAGCTTATCCCTGGAGATTATTCTGAAGGTAGAAAATGGTAAGGGATTAGGCATGGGAAATGGTATTTAAGGAATCTCAAAATTGATGGTCCTGATAGTTTAATGTTGACTTTGTATCCAGCCATGCCATTAAATTTGGTTATTAAGTCTAGAAGTTTTTGGTGGATTTTTTGGGTCTTCTATGTAGAGCATCATGTCATCTGCAAAATAATGATCATTTAACTTCTCTCCCAGCCTTATTCCTCTTATTACTTTCTTTTATCTATAAGAACTATATTGAATAAAAGTGGTGACAGTAAACATCCTTGTCTTGTTCTTGATTTTAGAATGACAGTTTTCAGTTGCTGTCCATTTAGTATGATGCTGGATGTTGATTTGTCATAGATGGCTGCTATCAGATTGAGATAAAGATCATGTATTCCAGTTTTCTGTAGGGTTTTTATGATGAATGGGTGATGGGCTTTGTTAGAAGCTTTTTCTGCATCTATTGAGATGATCATATGGTTTTTGTCCTTGATTCTATTAATATGGTGTATTACATTTATTCATTTGCATATGTTACATCATCCTTGGTTCCCTGTGGTAAATCCTACTTGGTCCCCCTTGGTTCTTGATGATTTGCTACATTCTGTTTGCCAGTGTCTTATTGAGGAGTTTTGTATCTATGTTCATTAGGGAGATTGACCTGTAATTCTCATTCTTAGTTGGTCTCTCTTTGGTTTTAGTATTAGGGTTCTAGCAATGAATTTGGCAGTATTGCTTTCCTTTCAATTCCATTATAATAGAGTTTGAGAAGTAGAAGTACTAGATCTCTAATTTTTTTGTAGAATTCAGCAGTGAATCTATCAGGATCTGGGCTTTGCTTGGTTGGTTGGTGTTATAGTCAGGGGTTGTGCAGAGAACAATTAGAATCAGGACATGGAGTTTATAATATTGTTTTATGATGGTCACCCAGAGTTAACACAAGAAAATGCAGAAAATCTATCCACAACACTAAAGACATAGAATATTTAGCCAAGGGCCTGAATCCCACAACAATGTCCCACATGAGTCCAGATGAAGACCCAGAGTTCATGACAGTGCCTCCCACAAGTCCAACTGGAGGTCTAGAGCCCACAAGAAGGACTCATGCCAATCTATTTCATGGATCTGTGCTGGGAAGGCCCAATGGTCAGCAGTGGAAGCTAGAAAGTCTATGCCAGCAGAGTGAAGGAGCTGTGCTGGTAGGTTGAGGGTTCTACCTTAGAGCCGAGAAGTCACACTCAAAACAAAGACCAGGGCTGTCCTGAAAAGCACCACAGCCACCCTCAGTGACACGGAGGCCCCCAAGCTCCTCCAACAAGAAGCACGGTCGAGTTACATGCCAGGAAGCCAGCGTGACGAGTTCATCCTGGAGACCAAGCAGCACACGTTCTTCTCCAGAGCCAGGAAGCAATGCTCAATGTGAACCTCAGAGCTTCTCCAGGAGAACCTAATAGCTCAAACAGCAACACGTAGGAGAACCCACAATGCCGCAACGCCTCAATGCACCAATGCCTCAATGCATAGCTTCTCCTTCTCCATGTCTTCATTTATGCTGGCAACTTTCCCCAGGTGGGACATCTATGCTCAGCACCATCCTGATGTAATCCAGCTGGTGTTAAGTTGACCAGTTTTTAAGCTATAACAGTTGGTTTTTAATTACATCAATTCCATTGACTGACAATTGGTTTATTTAGAATTTTTATATTTTCTTGATTCTGCTTTGGTAATTCACATGTATCTAGAAATCTGTCTGTTTCTTCTTCATTTTCCATCTTATTAAGGTTCTCAAACTAGATATAGATAATCCTCTGTATTTCTGCAGGGACTATTGCAATTTCACCTTTTTCATTTGTAATTGCATGGATTTGAATTTTTCTTTCCTTTGATAAGGTTGGGTAAGGGTTTGTCGGTTTTATTTAATCCTTCAGAGCGCGAGTTCATTGATTCTTGGTATCATTTTCTTAGTCTCCATTGCATTATTTTTAGCTCTGATCTTTATAATTTCTTGCCTCATATGAGCTGAGGGCTTGACTTGCTCTTTTTCTGGAAGCTTGAGGCTTACTATGTTTTGCCAATACAGGAATTTAGTGCTATACATTTCCTGCATAGGACTGCTTTCATTGTGTCATACAAGTCTTGGTATGTTGTATTGGCATTATCATTTAATTGTAGGACGTGTCTGATTTCTTTTTTAATTTCATTGTTCATATAGGGTGTTATTTAATTTCCTTGTGTTTATGAAGTTCTTGTGGTTTCCTGTGCCATTGAATTCGTTTTCATTTCACTATGGCCTGAAAATAGCATGCGATACCTTCAGTTCCTTTGCACTTATGCAACCATGTTCTGTGAGCCAATATGTGGTCTGTTTTGGAGAATGTCCTATGTGCAGCTGAGAAGAATGTGTATTTTGATGTTGTGGGGTGAAAAACTCTGTAGATATCTACTAAGTCCATTTGTTTAAAAGTTTGGTTCAATTCACATATTTCATTGTTGATGTTGTGTCTACTTGATCTATTTGTGATAATGATGTATTGAGGTCCCCTGATACAACTGTATCAATGCTTATTTGATTTCTTCAAGTGCTATCTTAGTGTTTATGAATTTCCTCAGGTGTTCTTCGTCATGGGAGTATCTTATTTCTTTATCAGTTTTAAAATGTAGTTTTGCGGGTACATCAATGTGAGTTGGAGGTTGTTTTCTTTTAGGGCTTGAAATATTTCACTTCAAGCTTTCCTTAAGAGTTTGTGTTGAGAAATCAGCTGTGATTCTGATGGAGTTTCTTTTAGAAGTGATTTGTTTCTTTTCTCTAACTGCTTTTAACAGTCTGTTATTTTGAATTTCTGGAATGTTGACTAGTATATGCCATGGTGTAGATTTTTTTTTTTTGATCATGGGTAATTGGAGTTATATAATCCTCACTTATCTCTATGTGAAATTTGTTTCCCTACCAGGGAAGTTTCCTGCCATGACAGCAGTGAGCTGGTTTTATATCATTTGCAGTATCTCCTCCTTTTCCATTGAGTTCAGTCAATCTTGTTATTTTTCATTATATCATCTAGCAAATATTGATTTCTCGAGGTTCCTTGCTATTTTTAAGAATTCTTTCTTTTGACGACTGCTAACTGCAAGCCTGTGTTGTATATCAGATATTCTGTCCTCACATTGCTTTATTGTGCTTTCATTGGAATTTTTAATCTCCTGGATATCTGTTTGAATGTGTTTCATGGAGTCCATTTCTTTCCTGTGTTGGGCATTTATGATTTCCATCATTTTCCTCTGTTCCTGTATTTTTTTAAAAATCTGTATCTGTTTTATAGTCACTTACCATGTTTTTCATTGTGGTTTCATTGTAGCTATCTGATTGGATTTTGTTTCTAAAGTGTCATTAATTTGCTTGCTGCTACGCTTCATAGAGTCCAGGTGGGCGGCTTTTGGATTGTTCCACCTCATCATCCCCTGGGTTTGCTGATGGTGAGCTGGAAGTCTGGGATGCTATCTTTTTAAGTATGTTCTCATTTTCTGTGTTTCCATTTTTTAGTGTAATTCCTGGCTTAATGCTTGTAAATTACGTATGGTGAGTAGCTTTATTGCTATTATCTAGAATTCTTAAAAAATGACTTCTCAGAGGTATCTTCCAGGTGTAGCTGGCTTTTGGGTTTTGACTTTGGTACAAGATCCTACTTCTTCAATTTTGGGAGGATAAGAAGTTACTACCTGCTTGGCCCAGCCCCTGGTTCTTTGGCACTTGTGTATAGTATTTTCTATGACCCTTAGGCAGTCTGAGTTTTGCTGTACCAGGAGGAACTGCTGATTAGACAGTTATATCACTTTGGTTAATGTGGTACAATCAGCAATAACAGTAGCATCAAACACAGACTAGAAAATGAAAAGCTGGGGTGACCATTAATTTACCACCTTTAACTATATGAACCAGATTTGTGGTTATATAACAAAATCTAAAACAAACTAGAAAATTGTATGCAGTAAAGAAGTTCTCAATGTGGTAATTTATACCCTAAGGTGAGAAATTTTAAAAGGGGTCTGGGGGAAAAAATAGAGAAATAGAAGAAGGGGAAGGCAGTAGAAGCAAAGCTGGAGAACAAAAGAGGAGGTTTATGCAAACTTTGGAAACTTGTCAAGAAGTTAGGCGGGAAAGAGAAAAGGAAGAAGTAAAAACAGGGATAGAATAACAACTACACACAAAAACTAGAAACCACATTCACACTCACATAATATGAAAAATGAAGAGGCAAAAAAAAGACAAGATAAAGAAAAAAAAGAAAACAAATGTCCGCTTTGAGGTTTGTCTCTGCTGTCACTGGTAGACAGCATGTCCAGAGAGAGTCCACATCTGTGTTGATTTATACCAGCAAGCCAGCAGTAGCTTTATGGTAGGGTAGTGGGTAACTCAGTGAGCCTGCACCTTTATTTCCTCTGAAGTTCAGGTTGGTTTCTAGCTGTGAGTTTGGAACCAGACCATTCAGCCTACAAGACTGTGCATCCCCTCCTGCTTGAACTTGTTTGGATCATGCCAGCTCAAACTGGGCTCCTGAAATTACTCCAACTTGAATGTGGCTCCTGTACTCTGATATTGGGAGCTGCTAGATGGAGACAGCAATTGCTCTGAGGTCTCAGCTCCATTGGTCTGTCTCCAAGATGGCTCTCAGCCTATTGCTTTTTCCTGGAGGATGTCTGAACATGAGTAATTCACCAGCCACTGCAGTCCACTGTGTCCAGTTCTCCATTCCACTGGTGCATTTCTCCGTGGAGGCCTCTGGAATTGTCACTGGTTACCGTGCATCTGCAGTCGAGGCTCAGGGAGAAAGTGCTGCCTGCCAACCCCCCTCCCCTTTGTTGAAATCTCTCTTCGTGCTCTCTCCACAGGGTTTGCTTCTCGCTTCAGATTCCCCTTGGGTCCTGGGGACCCAATTCCCTCCTTTTCCTCTTCACGTTTCTGTATTCCAGTGTCTTGGCATCAAATCTCCAAGAGGCTTTTTTTTTTTTTTTTTGCTGCCCACCATTGTGCTATCTTCAGCGAAGTCCCCCAGTAGTTAAAATTTTATTTACTGTGTTTTATATAAGAATGTGAGAAATACCTAAGGCATAAATGTTGCTTAAGGGATTATAAGATGAATGTATTTGTCATCTTCATGCAAGTCAAGAAATAGACCAACACCTGTGTACTTCCTGTCATTCAAAGCTGTCCTCCGTGTCCCTCGTGGTAACCAAGTCCTGATTATTCTGGCATTTGCCTTGATTGTTTGTATAGGTTTTTTTTTTTTTTTTTTTTTTGGTACCAGGGATCGAACTCACAACCTCGCACTTGCCAGGCAGGCACTTAAGCCACTGAGCTAAATCCCCGGCCCCATTGTTTGTATAGTTTTATAACTATATTATGTATTCCTAAACAGTCTAGTAAAAGTGTGTTCGTTTTGGAATTTTTCCTGTAATGTTTTTAGATATCTGAAATTTAGTACTTCTAGAAACAGTTTTGACAGGGAAGAGTCAAGGTGTGTGGGAGGGGAATGGCAAGGAACCCTGTGCATCTTGGTTTAAAGAAATTCGGGGACTTTGATCTTACTGTTAGGTGAACTTGAGATCTTTTTTATACCAGGTGATGGAGCTATATCTTCACTGTTTGCACGACTTTGGAAATAGCTATGAGTCTTTTTCTTTGAACTACTGATTGTGAATTATCTGTTTGGTATGACTTGGATGGTGCTCATTTTCTTCCTACTCATGTTCCTGCTCGGCATTTCTGACCACATTCATGCTGAAGCTCCCTTGTGGATTGCAAAACAAAACAAAACATTTTTAAGATCATGCTTTCCTTTTTTTCTTTCCTAATCTATTAAAAACTATGGGATTTTAATTTTAGGCTTTTCTTACTCTTTTTTTTTAGACACCTGGAAAGTTTGAGTAAAGTTAAGGACTTTCTTTTTCTGTGTGCAGTACTTTGCATTTGCTATAAACCTGACAAGAAAGTGACATTGCGATAAAAATTGTGCCTGTTTTTTTTTTAAATAATAGACTATTGTATGGAAAACCCTAGAAATACTTTCTAGTTGAACTCAATAGTTCAGTTACTTTAAAATTTGTATGGTTCTACTTATATAACTCATACAAAGATAAGTTAGATTGAAGCTAGTTTCATGAACAGTGTGTAGTTACTGTGTATTGTGTAGTTACTCCAATATATACTAGCATTCTTTTTTGCTGTGGGATATATGTGTCCAGCCCCACAGTAGATGCCTGAAACTGTGAGTAGTAGCTGAAGCCTATGTGTACTACATTTTTTTTTCCTATACGTAAACACCTGTAATAACATACTTATCTTTGGAGTCATTACTCTTGCACCTCAGGTCCATTATTAAATAAAATAAATATTACCTGACCATAACAGTGGTACCAAAAGAGTGGATCTGATAACTGAGATGGCAATTTAGTGACTGATAGGTTGATAGTATATATGGTTTGGCTGTACTGGACAAAGGGACGATTCTCATCCCCAGCAGAAGGGAAGTGAATGGTATGAGCTTTCATCAGGCAGCTTAGAATGACATGCAATTAAAATTAATGAATTGTTTATTTCTAGAATTTTCCATTTAGTATTTTCAGACTGTGACTGGGTAATGGAAACTGTGAAAAGTGAAGCTGCAGAAAAAGGGGATTACTGCAATCCATTCTATTTTAATTTCATTAAAAAGAAATTTTGATTGAGGACCTCTTACACTGACAGCAAGGTCTTTCAACAAGTCACTGCCTGCAGCTGAAAAGTTACCATGGTTTTCTAAAGTAAGAGCTTGGCTCCAAGTGGTTATTGAATGGAGTAGAGACAAACCATGTCATGGTGTGGTTAAGAATGAGGACGTGGAGAAGGACTAGTTTGGGCTCAGATCCTAGCTCTGTCACTTGCTGGTCATTTGACCAAGTTAGAATGGTTGGTAATCTTGGGTATCAGCCTTCTGTAACATGGGGGTGATACTCATTACCTCAAGATTATAAGGTTTAAATGACAGAATGTGTGATATAAAGTAAATGTTCAAAATGCTGCAGCTATTATTAGCCAGTTTTACTTATTTCAGGATTTAATGGTGTTTCCTTGACTTTTAACTGGGTGCTCTTTATACAGATTGCAGAATCTGCTATGACAGGAGTTATGAGACAGTTTTAAGTAACAGACCAGGTAGATGAGAATTGCTTAGTTGACGGGCTTACTCTTTGGGGTCAGTTTAGGTGATTGCTGGGATCTGTGCCCACAAACTGCTAGTTTATTACAGGAATATCTGGTAGTTGGAGCCTTCAGTGACAGAAGAATTGGTTTTTGTTTCCCTGTTCATGGGCTAGAGGTTAAAGCTAGATGTGTGTGTGTGTGTGTGCGCGCGCGCGCGCGCATTGTGAGCATAAGATCAGCTTGGAAAGGACAGAGCAAATAGGTAATTCTGCCAGAGTCACCTGCCCATACCTTCCCATACTTTCACGTTTAGACTCTATTCTCTGTTTTCTTTTTTTTTTTTCTTTATTTTAAAGAGAATAAAACAAAAGAGGGCAGAACAAAGCAGATCAGAACGGAACAACATAAGCAACACAGCACTTTACAATAAGACAACCGGACATTAACAATAGCTATCAAAATAGCTTTCTCTGCTATAGTTGAGCATAGTTTCAAATACAATAATATCAAACATAGCAAAATAGTATAAAACCATTCAAAAGAATGAAAGAATTACAGGACATTGTGAACTGAATTACAGAGAATGGTCAATGGCTACTATAATATCTCATTTTCAATAAAAAAATTTGTTTATACTATCACATATATTAAAATCCCAATAAGACACAGCATGATAGAATCGATGGTAATAGCAGAGTAGAAGCATGGTAGGACTTCTTAGCAAGACGATATTAAATCAGCAATGGCTGCCATAATGTTTTGTTTTCTTCAAAACAGCTGTTCATACCATCACACATAATAAAGTCAAACAAAACAGATTAAAACCATTCCAACTGATGAATGAAAACATTGAAAGGATTCAAAGCAATGAAATGGGAAATCATGCTTACCGTAAAATCTTATATACTCTTACCAACTCTCATACTAGGGAGACTATACGGTATTTACACATGTGAGTTAGATTTATTTCGCTTATGAGTATGGTCTCAAGTTGTGTCCATTTATTTATAAATATCTCAATGTGATCATTCTTTGTAGCTGAGTAGTACTCCAATGTATAAAAATGCCACAACTTTTTTATCCATTCCTCAGTAGATGGGCATTTAGGTAGTTTCCAGGATCTGGCTATTACAAATTGTGCTGCAACATGGGTGCACATATATCACTGTGGTATGATGTTTTCAGTTCTTCTGGGAACATGCCCAGAAGTGGAATAGCTGGATCAAATGGGACTTCCAAACCCAGCTTTTTGAGGAATCTCCAGACTGACCTCCACAGTGGTTGCACCAGTCTATACTCCCACCAACAGTGCAGAAGAATTCCTTTTTCCCCACAGCCTCTCCAGCATTTGTTTTTGGTAGTTTTTTTTTTTTTTTTTATCCTCGCCATTCTTTCTGGAGTGAGATGGAATCTCAGTGTGGTTTTAATTTGCATTTCTCTCATGACTAATGATGATGAACATTTCTTCATGTATTTATTTGCCATTCGTATTTCTTCATCTGAGAACTGTGTGTTCATTTCAGATGCTCATTTTTGGATTGAGTCTTTGAATTTTGAGGGTGTGATTTTTTTTTTTTTAATTCTTTATAAGTTCTAGACAGAAGTCTTTTGTCTGAGGGACAGTCCATGAAGATTTTTTCTCAATTTGTGGCTTTGTTTTTCACTCTGCTGGAAATGTCTTTTGACATGCAGAAACTCTTTAATAAGACATGATCGCGGTTATTGATTCTGGGAAGTATTTCCCATGTGGTTCTCTACCTACTCCTATATCTTTGAGGTTTTTACCTACTTTGTCTTCCAACAGATTTAGTGTTTTTGTTTTAATATTTAGATCTTTGATCCATTTAGATTTTAGTTTAGTACATGGTGGTAGGCATGGGTCTAGTTTTTGTCTTCTGCATATGGATAGCCAATTTTTCCAGCACCATTTGTTAAAGAGACTGTCTTTCTTCCTGCGAGCATTTTGGCCCCTTTATCAAAGATAAGGTGGTTGAGTGAGTTTCTGGTTGTGGTTGTATCTTCTAATCTATTCCATTGATCTTCAGGTCTGTTTTTATTCCAGTACTATGTTGATTTTATTACTGTAGCTTTGTAGTATAATTTCAGGTCAGAGATTGTGATTCCTCCAGCCTTGCCTTTGCTGCTTAGAATTGCCTTTGCTATTCTAGGTCTCTTCTGGTTCCAGATAAATTTTAGGAGTGATTTCTCTAGAACTTTGAGGTATGTTAGTGGTATTTTGATTGGGATTGCATTGAATCTGTATAGTAATTTTGGGAGAATGACCATTTTCACAATGTTTGTTCTTCTTATCCATGAACAAGGGATGTCTTTCCATTTTCTGAGGTCCTCTTTGATTTCCTATTTCAGGGTATTATAATTTTCCTTGTATAGCTCTTTTACTTCTTTTGTGAGATTTAATTCCTAAGTATTTCATTTATTGGATGCTAGTGTGAAGGGTGTGGCTCCTCTTATTTGTCTCTCAGTATTTTTTTTTTGTTGTTGTTAGTGTATAGGAATGCTACTGATTTTTGAGTATTGACTTTGTATACAGCTACCTTGCTGAATTTATTTACTACATCTAGGAGTTTTTCAATGGAGTTTAGGGGGTCTTCTATGTAAAGTATCATGTCATCTGCAAGTAATGATAATTTAACTTCCTCTTTTCCTATCTTTACTCCTTTTATTTCTCTCTCTTGTCTAATTGCTTTGGCTAGTATTTCCAGTACTATATTGAATAGGAGTAGAGATAGGGGACATCCTTGTCTTGTACCTGATTTTAAGGTAAAGGCTTTCAGTTTTTGGCCATTGAATATGATGCTGGCTGTTGGTTTGTCATAGATGGCCTTTATCATATTGAGGTAAAGACCATCTATTCCAATTCTCTGTAAGGTTCTTATCATGAATGAGTGTTGGACTTTATCAAAAGCTTTTTCTAAATCTATAGAGATGATAATGTGGTTCTTCCTTTTGGCTCTATTGATATGGTGGTTTACATTTATTGTTTTGCATATGTTGAACCATCCCTGCATTCCTGGGATGAATCCCACTTGGTCGTGGTGTATAATCTTCTTGATGATTTGCTGCATCCTGTTTGCCAATATTTTATTGAGAATTTTTGCATCTATGTTCATCAGGGAGATTGGCCTATAGTTCTCTTTTTTAGTTGGGTCTTTCTCAGGTTTTGGTACTAGAATAATATTTGCTTCCAGGAATGACTTAGGAAGAATTGCTTCCCTTTCAATTTCATTGAAGAGTTTGAAGAGTGTCAGAATGAAGTCTTGTTTGTATTTCTTGTGGAATTCTTTCTGCAGTACTTTCCTTCCTTCCTTTTGTCGTTGTTTCTCTTTTGAAGAATGACCAGCTTTTATACTTTAGATAACAATCTGTTCATAAAAGGAATTGAAATAAATTTGAACATTAAAATATAAATATTTATACAAAATTAAATCAACATATAATCCTAGAGAACTTCATTTATTAACATTTGGTCTTTTTCATGCATTTAAAAATAGGTAACAGTAATACTGAACTATATTCAAGTACTCTTTTAATTGGAAAAAAAAGGAAGAAAAAATCTATTGAACTACTTAGCTGTAGAAGAAAAGAAGAAAAGGACATTTTGTTGGAAGGGCACTGATGTCTTTTGGTCTATGAAACTGAAGGCTTGTCCTCTTTTATCTCCTCTCTCAGGCATTCTGGAGCAAGGAGAAACACTTTCTGCTTGACTTTATTTGGCTTGCCCAACTGGCATCAAAGGAAGGGTGGGTAATCGGTTTTCTGCAGGTCCAGTTAATGTCTTGTTAGATTGCTGGTAAAGATGCTATTTTTTTATGGAACAGGAAAGTTGATTTGTTTCTCACAGAAACATATATACTCATATATACTTACTAGTTAGTTCCTTTTCACTGCTCTTAGTTCCTCAACCCATGATCTCTGAGGAAAACCCAGTAGTGATGCCAGAAGTAACCCATCCTCTGCTGTATCATCTGGATCAGATATGTTCTTAGATAAGGCCAATCTTGTTTTTTCTTTCACCACAGATTTCGAAGCCAGCTTCATAAGGTTATTGGACAAAATAACTAACGGTTCTCGAATTGAAATAAACCAAACAGGTAAGTTCCTTTTCTGTCCAATCTGAAAGCACCTGTGCATGCTACTTAACTGTTCTTTGCTTCTCCTTCATTTTAGTGGTGTAAATACTGTATTGCATTCAGACCTTTAATAATCACTTTGTGTTGTAAATGCCATTATTCAACTAGAATGTTTTGAAGGTGTACCCTACAGAATTATACAAGGAACTTACGAGTGGAGATTACAATAAAGGCATCATTCTGAGTTATCAAAATAGTGTATTTAATTGGAAAAACTCAGCTTCCTGTCTGTGATATGATTGACCAAAGGTACACATGAAACCTCCTAATTTAAGGAGCATACATTAGACTTCAGTAAGGCAGAAAACTGGTAAGTTTACATCAACAAGCAAGTACTTTTTTGTTTGTTTGTTTGTTTTGGACACAGGGTCTTGCTGTGTATTCAGGCTGACCTTGAACTCACTGTATTGCCCAGGCTAGTCTCCAGTTTGTGGCAATCCTGCTGCCTCAGCCTCCCAAGTGCTGGGATTATAGGCATGTACCACCACGCCCTGCAACTTTTTTTTTTTTTAATAATAAAAGTACTTTATACTTAATGGTTCCACAAAACTTTTCAAAGCCCTTCCTTTTAATAAAGTTTGAGATAGTTTGTGAGCTCTTAAAATGTTTACATAAACATATGCAAAAAATGTTAAAATACCTTTATCTCTTTTTTCTTTTAGTTCTTCTCCAGAGATTGCCACTGTTACAGTATTTGCTTACATGGGCATTTATGTAACCCAACATAAGCAGGGTCATGCTTTTCATACTGTTCTACAGCTGGCATTTTTTTTTTTCACTAGCATAAATATCTGAGTACTTTCACTGCCAGAATATGTAAGTCTGCCTTCATATTTCTGTATACTGTGGTATATTTCCATTGTATAGGTGGTGATGATTTTTTTAGCTACTGTCTACTTACAAATTTTGGGTTGTTTCTAGCTTTTTTTCTCCTCCTGTTAAAATCTTTGTATTGTGTAGGATACCATGGAAAACATCCTTTAGTTGACTCTGTGATTCTATACCTTTGCACACATATTTCACAAAGCAATCTCTGACCTTTAATATATGTGGGTTCTAAAAAGAAGACAAGCTTAGATTCGTATGTGACTCTGGGCTACACCAGGTATGCTGATTTGTAACTGCATTTAGCGATAACTGTTGGAGAATAGGTTTCAGGCATGAGATACTCAGATGCCTTATTGCCAGCTATAGTTCCTTAAGTCTTCCTTGGCTTATTTACTTTGACATTGCTGGATATTTGTTCAGCAACTTTTAGTGGTGATTCAGAAGGCAGATAATTTTATTCTGTAGTGATATCTGAAGTGTAGGTTAGAGTAAGACATTTACATGGTCCTGCTCATATCCCATGCCCTTTTTTATCTCCTCACAATTTAGATGCCATCATTCTGCTGATCTGGTTAATTTCTTGTAACAGATGAAACTGAAGGATTGTGTGTTGTATAGCTTTTGTTGGCTTCTTGATCTAAAAGATGGTGTTGTGACTCTTTATTTAAAATAAATGACTCAGAAACTTTTTCTCTGAGTTGTAGTCACTTCCATCAGAATATGATCCTGATTATGATATTTTGAATTTTTTTCTTTGGTCTTTCAAGACAGGATCTTACTATGCCGTTCAGACTGACCTTGAACTCATTTTGTAGCCCAGGATGGCCTAAAACTCATAGCGATCCTCCTGCTCAGCCTCTTGAGTGCTGGAATTATAGGTGTACACCACCATGCCTGGCTCTATGTTTTGGATTTTGCAGTGCAGTAAAACTTAAATTTATTTTGTGAAACTCCTGAAAACCGTTTCCCAGTTGAGTGAGTGAACATGTCTCTTTTTCCAGTGTTAAATTTATTTTGGTACACTGTGCCAGAAGACATTGCAAAAGCTTTTGAGCATCAGAAATATGTTGTTTGCTCATTTACCACCCCTGCCCCACAATCTGTAATGTTTTCCTTTGTTTTTCCTGTGATATGTAAATCCAGTAAGAAATATGAATATGCAAAAAAGTGAATAATGATAGCAAATAGTGTCCACTGAAGACATACTTTTAGATATTTCCATTAATATTTAAGAGTAGTTAATATTTCATTTAACATTGAATTAAAATAGCCATCACTAATGGCATCAAATGCAATGAGATGTTTACCGTTTCTAGGAATCTTGTTTGCTAAGTAAAATGAGAAATCTCATGTCAAGGGGGTGCTGGCAGCAACTGTGATATTAGACCATCATTTGGGAGCTTGTGTGCAGCACGGTCTGAGAATGTGCTGCTGGGAGGCTGTGGGAGCTGTTAGGAGCCTTTCACTGTGCCCTGCCATGAGTTTGGCAGCCGAGATGACTTAGGGAGAGGTTATATTTATTGCTATTTATTAAATTACATTCACAGTTTATTATTGTTACAGAGGCTTGACAGTAGTGAGTCAGCTTTTGGAGTGAAATATGGACTGTCAGGGATGGCATTTTGAACTGCCTTGGACGTCCTTGTCAGATTTTCCCCTTGGGACTCACTGCCTTCATTGCCTTGTAACATTTGGTTTTGTTCCTGCTGCATCTGGCTGTTTTTTCTCTGGTTCAAGGAACAACCTTATATTATCAGCCTGGCCTTCTGTATGGTGGACCAGTGGAACATGACTGTAGTGTCCTTCGCAGCATTGGCTATTACCTGGAGGGTCTCCTTTGCCTGGCTCCCTTTATGAAGCATCCATTAAAAATAGTTCTTCGAGGAGTGACCAATGACCAAGTTGATCCTTCGGTGAGTACTAAGGTCAAACTATGGCCTTTTATCTCTTGTAGCAGCTCAACTTCTGAGAAAAAAAGTTTGTGAAAAGGTTTTATTAAGCTCAGTTTTATTTTTGAGTGTTTCTTTAATCAGTTACTTGATATTTAAAAGGTTAATTCACTGAGGAAGGCAGACGAACCACTACTTGTAATCATCAAATTCAAAGTGATTGCTAGTCTTCAGCAGGGTCTTTTTTTTTGTTGGTATGTGTAGGAATCTTCATAGCAAGTGCTTGCTGTCCGCCGTGTTTGACATGAACTACAACTCTTGACTGAAGTGTGTGAGTGGAATTTTTTTGTAAAGTCATGTGAGACCTGCGACTACAAGGCAGCTGGTCAAAGTTTTAGGCAGGAAATAGTATCCCTTGGCATTGCCACAGCATAATCTTGACTTCTCTAAGCTTCAGTTATAAACTGAAGGACTTTTTTCTTCTGAGAAGAGTTTGCATAGAAAAAAAGGGAATAAGGTCAGAAGAAATGTGTAAGGTTTGAGAGTTTGTGAGTACCAACAAGCTTCTTATTAAATATGCTAATTTTCTTGCATTTATGGAGGGAATGGTGTATTATCCAACTACGATTTTCACTTTGATCACCATATCTATCTTAGTGCCAGTCTTAGATATTTCATAGGAAGAGAAGGGGTCCTCAGTTCTGAATGCTTTACTATCCAGAGACAGTATTTTAAGCTGATAAAAATTCTGACCGAGGAGGCACCCTTGTCTTTACTGCTACAGAATAGACCACAACTAAAAAATTTAAAAAATGGCTGTGAATGTATAGCTTTCCTGAGAAGGACCAGTTAGTTGTGCATTGAGTTGCTGGTATTCATCAAGATACCTGTTAGGGTATAGACATGGTTAATGTGTTCTTAGGTAGACTTGTTCTTCAATTGTTTTTTTTTCCTTTGAGACAAGACCTCACTATTCACTTCAGGCTGGCCTTGAACTCACTATGTTGCCCAGGCTGGCCTTGATGAACTCACGGTGATTCTCCTGCCTCAGCCTTCTAAGTGCTAGGATTATAGATATGTGCCATGTCAAGCTGCTTCTTCAATTCTTAGAAATTCAACTGAATAAACTCATTCCCTAAGATGCTAAGTATACAGCAAGATCTGACATTCTTAGCTGTAAAGGAACTCTGGAATTTGAAATTAATTTAAATGATTATTTTTTAACTCACGTTGTCTAGAAGATTCTAGTAAATGAGCCCTTTAGTTAAAAATATGAGAGGAGGCATGCCCACTTTTTGTTGTTAGTTAGTACATGTTTGCAGTACTAATGTAGTAATGAGTACATTCATGGTAAGGAATTGGTATGTTTATATAACATGTCTCCATTCTTTTTATGCCCCTTTTCCTTTTTCCTGCATTTTGTCCCCCTGCACTCCCTTTGTCTTTTTTTTTTTTTGCCCTGCTATGTTTTATTTTGCTTTTTATTTATATTTTTTCTCATATAAGAGAAACAATGCAATATTTAAGCTTGTGTGTCTGATTTATTTCTTTTAAATAAAGGTCTCAAGGTGTTCCGATTTTCCTATGAATGACTTGTTTATTCTTCTTTATGACTGAGTAGTATTCTATTGTAAGTATCATGTTTTCATTATCTGTTCACCTGTTGATGGAAATACAAGCTGCTTCCAAAGTTTAGCTATTGTGAATTGTGCTGCTATAAACGTGTGTGTGTGTGTGTGTGTGTGTGTGTGTGTGTGTTTGTGTGTGTGTCACTGTAATGTGATGACTTCAATTCTTTGGAGACTATCTAGGAAGGAAGTAGCTGTATCAAGTGGAATTTTTATTTTTAGTTTCTTGAGGAATTCCCATACTGCTTTCCATAGACTTTACTACTTTACTTTCTCACCAGCAATGTAGAAGAGTCTCCCTACTGCTAGTTTCACCAGCATTTGTTATTTGATTTCTTGATGATAGTAAAATGGAATCTCAGTGTTATTTTAACTTAAATTTCTTTAATGGCCAGAGAAATGTATTTGTTGGTCTTATGTATTCTTTTCCTGAGAGATGTCTGTTCATTTTAGTTGCCCATATTTTGATAGTTTTTTATTTTGGGGAGGATGTCCTGATTTTTTTTTTTTTAGCTCTTTATATATTCTGCATATTAGTCCTCTGAAGAATAGCTGGCAAAATTTTTTCCCCATTCTGGAGGTTTCCCTTCACTCTGTTGACTGTTCCCTGTGCTGTGCAGAAGCTTTTAAATTTGATAATATCCTATTTGTTGATTTTTGATGTTGATGCTATTTCTTGTACAGTTGGGATTCTATTCAGAAAATCCTGTCTTCAAGAGTTTTACCTATTTTTATCTTCCAGAGATTTCTACACTTTTAGATGCCAATAATGAGGAAAGGTCCTGAAGTATACTTGGGACGATTGCTGTGCATCTGTTTTGTACTCTTAATTGTTAGTATTTTCAGAAGCTGTTCTCAGTAAGTGGCAATATTCAGCACGTTTTTAAAAAACTTTTCTATGTTAACAGTAACAAAAGATCAGTTGATAAGGTCTCCAGAAGTAGTGATTTTTAAAATGCAGAGTATTAAAAACAAGTCTGTTTTCATATGCTGCCAGACTGTTTACTTTTGTCAGCTGCATGCCTGAAATGAGGGTGGCTGGCACGTGGCTGTAGCTCAGGTTAACATAAATAGCCCTAATCCAGGATAAGCAGTGAGTTTAGCCTGCATTTCAAGCCTCTTCTTGTATGTGGTTTACCTACTACCAGTTCATGTCCGCATTTACTTACTGCATATAAAGATGAACCCCTTGTGTGATAACGTCTTCAGGGAGCTCTCTTAGGGTAGATAACTGTGAACAACTAGGAAGACATAAGGCTGTCTCCTCTTGAGCCCTGGTAGAAATACAAGGAAAGTGCTGAGCATTGGTGCCTTAGTCTATTTGTATTACTGGAATAGGATTCCTGACACTGGATAATTTATAAAGAACAGAGATTTATTCGTGACAGTTCTAGAGGCTGGCAGGTCTCCAAGAGCATAGTGCCTGCATCTCGTGAGGGCCTTTGTGCTGAATTTGGAGGGTATCTTGTGGCGAGGCAGAGGGAAACTTGGGGGAACCCTTCCTTGTACTAGAAGCCTGATCCCAACTAACCCATTTCTGTGCTAATGCCCTTAATCTATTCATGAGGGTGGTGTCCTTATGACTTAATCACCTCTTAAAGGTTTTACTGAAAACCTTTGACAAAAAGGTTTTACTGAAAACCAATGACAATTACATATCAACATGAGTTTTGGAGAGGACATTCAAACTGTAACAGTTGAGTAGCATTTCTAGAAGAAACTGCAGAATCAGAATGAGCTATAGGATAATTCTGGAGGTCAAGTGATTAATTAATTAGAGAGGTGATAGATTAGTTCAGATGTTGTGGAAGTGGAAATTAAGAGGCAAATGTAAAAGACGGTATGGCAAGAAATGCATCATTACTTGATGATGGACTAGGAGGAATGGGCCATAAATTACTCCTGGTTTTGTCCTGGTTGACTTTAAGGATAATATGCAGAAAGAGTTTGACGCGAGAGGAGAAAATTGTGGAAGCATAATGATTTGACTTTGGCCCTGTCCCTGGGAAATGGCAGCAGTTACATGTCATAATCCACTTGGGGTTGGAAGGCATAGTGTTTAGAGCCTCAGAGATAGACCATCAAGGCTTGTATAAAGCTTTCCAAGTTTGAGACTGACTGCTGCTGAAATTGAACTCTGACAGCAGTTGGGCCTCCAAGTATCTTCCTTTTGACCTGGACAGTGTGGTTTAGTGGTAATGGTAGTGGTATTTGTGTATCTGAATTGGTTGTTTGTATTTAAAATCCCAGACACTGCATTGTAGTACAGCTCTGTGGTAGTGCTGGACAGCTGTGCTCCATGATTATTACCATCAGCTGGAGCTGTGTAGCCTGCCCACTTTGGTAAGTTGTGAGCTCTCCAGTTGCACACAGATTTCACCTGACCTCCTCATTCATTTTAGTTTACATTCTGATCTCTGGGCTTTAGAGTTTTTGCCCCAACAGAAGGGGAAATGAGTGTGCAAGGTGGAAGAGGCAGAAGAGGAGGGGGATACAAGTGTTTGGAGAATCCAAACAGCAGTGGAGTTCTAAGCAGCTGGGAATGATTTAAAGAGTCTTTCTTTGTGCAGGAGTCAAGTTAGATTGGGCAGTGAGAAGTTTTGTTGAGGTCTGAGGCAGCAGTGTCATTGGAGTGTAGTGGTCACTACAGACTGAGAAGTGAGTAGGAGTTAGAGTCACAGAAAGTTTGGAGATTCTTCCAGAAACTTAGGTTGAATGGTTTCTCAAGGACTGAGATTGGGAATGTTTTTTGGACTAGAGAAAACATCAACCTGCTTGTAAGCTGAGAAGCTGTCATGGAGAAGGAAAAGATTAAAATAAAAAAATAGTGTACTTACTAAGCCCACAGAAGTACAGAAGTGATGGAGTGGACCTTATCAGGGCTAGAAGCTTCTTTCCCCAACCCCTTGGAGGCAAGAGAATAAGAAATTTAGAGAAGAAATTTTTGGAAGGTTTCTGAATCTCAATTGTGTGGTACCAAAGTCTCCAGTAAATATTCACTGGTGCCAAAAGGCTGGTCATGTGCTGAGTGAAGGATGAATATTTTGTTCTTCCAGTTTCATCCTTGAAAGAGAAAAAACATGCAGCGTGTAGTGTGCTGAGCATTGTTCTAGGTGTACAGCGTGTGCATATGTGTGACCCATATTTGTCTTCTGCCAGCCTATATTCTTGTCATTGCTTAGACTAGGTAATTGAGAGTGTATTTCTTTCCTTCGTCATTTGATACGGATCTATTCACATTTTTACCTGTTTGCTGACTGCACAGTAATGATATTTGCCTTTGCCCTGAACTACCACTTGGGTGAAATGTTTGCCTTTGCTCTCTAGAGAGTTACGGCTCAGTTTCCCTGTGGCAGAACTTGCAGATCACCCTTAATCTACTATAACGAAAGTGTGCAGAGCTGGAGAAGGGACTAGAGTGCTCAGCCCAACCTCTCATCTTATACACGAGGAAACTGAAGCCCTGTACAGATAAAGTGACCAGGGTCTTACAGACCCTGGTTAAGAGGCAGAGTAAAGCTTAAATCTTCATCTACTCTTACGGCATTTATTCCTCTGCACTGAGTCCAGCATGTCAGATGGAGAGTGATTGGGAGATAGCTTGACATTTAGACTTTTGACTGATTGAAAATAAATTTGACTGTGTCTTCTGTGACTCACGGTATAGGTAAGATGTGCCAAAAGGAATGTTCTATCTTTTCATCTTTCTTTTTCCCAGGAGAACTGGCCCTGCTAGTTGCAGGGTAACCTACATCCTTGCATCTTTGCCCTTAATCCTAGTTTGAACTCTTTTTGGTTCTACAATCTCAAATTCATTTTAAGTCTTGTGCTACATTATGTACACTTACTACATATATCTGTAAGATCCTATGGCCTAGTGACATCATCGTAGCTGTCCTAAACTTGCAGCTGTCCTAATGTAGCATAATTCATTCCTCATGTTTGTTGATGCTATTGTAAACAAACCTAGCATACTTACCTATAGTGTATAATAAAGATAATAAACGTATTTACTATGCCATATCTCTGTGTCTTTGTGTATGCATGTGCACACGTGTGCACACACGCTTATTGTTGGGATTTAACCTAGGCTGAATCCTTGGCTAGGCTAAACTTTTGTTATTTTAAATTGTACATCTTCTACTTATTAAAAAAAGTTAATGATAAATAGCATTAAGTAGCTCCTCGAGATTCCAGAAGAAGGCATTGTTACCATGGGAGATGATGCTCCATGCCTGTTAGTACCCTCAAAGACCCTCCAGGGGGACACAGTGTGGTTAAAACTGATGATTCTAACCCTGTGTAGATCTAGGTTAATGTGGGCACGTGCCTTCATTTTTAATAAGAAAGTTTAAAAGTAAAACATAAAAATAAAAGTTAAAAATAGACTAAATCATTTAGCCTAAGCGTATAATAGGCGGTGTCATTTAGGTTTACGTAAGGACATTCAGCTGGATGCCGTAGTGCATGCTTATGATTCCAGCTACTTAGGAGGCTGAGGCAGGAGGATTGTGAGTTCCATAGGGAAGTCCTGTCTCAAAAACAAAAACAAAAACAAAAACAAAAACAGAAAGAAATAAGGATACTGCGATATTCTCACAAGGATGAAATCATGTAATGATGGATTTCTCACAGTGCATCCCACTGTTAAGTGATGCACAACTATATTGAGGTATGTCTAGCTTTGATATTTAGTTGAAGTTAGCCTATCTTTAATAGCTTTTCCTTGTCACTACCTTGTCATACCTGATCAATTATTGTGAACATGTTCCAGGTTTTATAGGCCATTTCTACTTCTTGTTAATTTTTTGTTATTTAATTAGGGCTTGTTTTCTGCTGTAACATTGCATTGGAGTATTGTTCTGTTGAGCTAGCCTGTTGAGAATTGTTGACAGGTTGAATACAGCTAGGCTTGTGGCCCTTATATTAAATAAAGTCAAAGAAATTCAGATAATTGTTACTTTTTTGTCTGAGGCCACACAGATAATTAGAAGCAGAGCCTGGACCAGGACTAGGGTTTTTTTTCTGTACGCTGTGCCTGTGCTGCCAGTTCTCACTGCTGTGATCGGGTCAGCCGCAGCAGGGCCAAGAGGGGAATGTTCTGCTCCATTGAAAACAAGTCAGAGAGTAGTTTTCTTTCCCATGTGGTAGTTGAGCAACATGCACTGACTTGTTAGATATACATAATCTGAATGTCATCCTTATACTCTATCAGGAATCTATAAATGAATATGAAAGACTTTCTAGTAGCTTTGACTATGGAAGAGATAATAGTGACACTTGGCAAAGTCTTACCATTAACTGTGGATGCTGTTGTAATTTCAGTCGGGGGCTTGTGCTGCTTCCTGTAGTTTGAGGCTGTCACTGCTTCACTGTAGCACACTTCGATGTGGAGTTACCACCTGTGTCCATATTCTTAGGCTAGTGTTGAATTAATTTGGTTTGCTTTGATTGAGTGCCACTCGCTCAAACATTAAAAAGAAAATGTAATAAAACAGGCTGATACTTTCTTCTGTAGTGTGTATACCAATAAAAATGCACAGAGGTCTGTTTGTTTTTCTTTGAGCTCACCATTTTCTCTATCTTTTTGCATGATGCTCATGGTAACTTCAAGGTAAGAGTACATCTCCGTGTCATCATTGAGAAAAGTGAGACTCAGAGAAGTGTAATGGCTAATAAAATCTCAGACTCCATCAGGAGCAGAGCAGTTCAAAGCCAGCATTTGTTTTCTTTACCAAACTGTATCATCTGCCTGATTGCTAAACCTTGCCTGCTTCTTGGACTTTTTCTTTCTGTCTGCCCAAGACTCAATTATACTTTTTTTGTTCCTGAAATAATTTACAGGTTGATGTTCTTAAGGCAACAGCTCTCCCTTTATTGAAACAGTTTGGGATTGATGGTGAATCCTTTGAACTAAAGGTAAGAATATATGAACTGTTGGCTGCATGTATCTGTGTAAAACATTTTCTTACCAACTTGTTAGAAGAGCTCTGTGGCTCTCAGTGTGTGTGTGTGTGTGTGTGTGTGTGTGTGTGACATTTGAAATTGCCATTTATCAGAAGATCCACAGGGCTCATTAATAAACACTATGGACTTTTTTTGTTGTGTGTATGTGTGTTTAGATCTTTTTCCAGACAGAGTCTTGCTTGCTGCATAGTTGAGGCTGACCATGAACTCACTGTGTAGTCCAGGCTGGCCTCAGACTCAAGACAATTCTCTTGCCTCAGCTTCCTGAGTTCCGGGATTACAGATGTGTGCCACTGTGCCAGCTCGACACTGTAGATTCTGAATTTAAAGAGAACCTTTAGTGGTAACAGTAGTAGCTGGTAATTATGTTTCCCTTACTTTGTGGTAGGTACCTTGTGGTAGGTGCTATTGTAAACATTTTATACATATTGACTCTTTTACTTCTCACAGTAATTCTGTCAGTTAGATAAGAGAGCAACAAGGATTCTGGGCCTACTTCGTCTCTGATCTAAATAATCTACATAGATATAATTTTGTCTAGGAGCTCCCAACCTATATGTCTCTGAGAATTTTAAGTATTTCAGAATCTTATAAAAGTGATTTAAGCATCTGTTTGCTATTGAAAAGAATTCTATCAATCCAGTATGGTAACCCTGTGTAGTTTTGGCATTTTCATTTTTTAAATTGATATTTTTAAGTATTGGAAATATGTTTTTTGGGGGGGAGTTACCTAGGGTTTTGATATATTAGTTATTTGCATGGGAGAAGAAAAAGGGATTCCTGATGGTTAAGAAATGAGATCTGCGTTGAAAGCAGATCTGCTGATGAACTAGAATGAAAAAATAGATTCTGGTGGCGAAATGATCTGCTCAGGGTTATGTAGATGAGAGGCAGAGCTACTTTGATTCGGACTTGCTGTTGAGCATGTGTCCTCTTGCATCTAACATGAGGTGCTGTTACTTTTGAAGGGATTAGCAAGTTGACAGTAGAAGAGCTATCTGTCATGTGAGGAAGAGCCCATAGGTAAAATCTTCTTGCGTGATTGCCAAGGGAATTCTGCTTTGTTGCATCTTGCTTTTATCCCCCTATTCCTCCAATTGTTTTGTGCAGATTGTGCGACGAGGAATGCCTCCTGGAGGTGGAGGTGAAGTGTTTTTCTCATGTCCGGTCAGGAAGGTCCTGAAGCCCATTCAGCTCACAGATCCAGGAAAAATCAAACGTATCAGAGGAATGGCGTATCCTTTGCATTGGGTTTGGATTTATTTATTTTCTTGCCTCTATAAGAATAAGAATTTTCTTGCCTCTATAACAGCTTTTCTTCCTTCTGAGGTTGATTCCATTTTCAAAGACAATCTTGGGAAAATTTTAACAGTGAAGTATTGTTAGTTGAAATATGTTTTATCTGTCTCACCATGATTAGATTGATTTGTTCAGTTTTTCCCCTGGTTAATACTTAAGCAAATGGCTCCTGTGTGAGAGATACTCTCCCTAGTGCTTTGGTTTGGAGACCATGAGTGCACTTCTCTCCCTTCCTCCCTTCTTCGGAAGAGCTCATTATCTGACTAAGGAAACTAACTATGCAAACACATAGTTTTGATATAAATTGTATAACAATATAGGACTATGTGTAGAAGGCCAAGGGAGCTAGAGTACTAGATGACCAGTTTTAACTGGAGGATTTAGGAGTACTGACATAATAATTAACAGTATCTACTATTTAATTCTTATTCTGTGTATGTTGATGATCACTTTATAAATTTACTTACATCCCATTTTATAGATGGGAAGCTGAAGCTTGAGAAGCTCAAGAAATTTATTAATAACATCATGTGGCAATAATGGCAGAGCTGGGGTTTAAACTCTTGGTCTGACTCTTGAGCCCAAGGCTTTTAGCCTCTGCTTTTTCCTGTAGGAAAGAGAGGACATCTGAATGTACCTTGTGAAGTGGTGCAGGAAGAGAAGACTGCTTTAGGCAGAGAAGTGGGTCTGGTAGCTGTAATGTTGTACTGTGGTCCTGTGCAGTGGCAGGCAGTGCAGCATGGCTGTGATTGGAGAGGGCCAGTAGTGGTTGATGGAGAAGGTGAAGCATGAGGACAGGTGGGAGCTGGTGAAGAGCTGAAGGTCATGCTGAGGAGGCGAGGTCTATTCCAGAATCAGTAATTTTCATCTGGAGAGTAAATTTATGTATTACGAGGGCAACTTTGGAAGCAATGTAGAAACTTTGGCCTATGTACAAAATTTGGAAGCTGTGAGTTCAAAATCATCACTTAATAGTAGAGACGCAAATGTAATTGAGTTTTTGTTCCCTGGCCAGGCATAGTGGCACAGACCTGTAATCCCAGCACTTGGGCAATGGAGGCAGGAGGTTCGTTGTAAGTTCAAGACTAGCCTGGTCTAAAATTAAGTTCAACACCAACCTGAACTGCAAAGGGAGACCTTGTCTCAAAAAGACCCCCTCCGTAATTATTGTGCCTTACAGAGAGAGAAGAGTAGCCTGAGGACAGGTGAGAATGCTGGTATGACAGGTTCCAGAGGCAGATGGATGGGGCAGCATGTACCTGGTCTGTGAAAAGAGTGGGAGTTGTTGAGGATGATTTTGATGTTTCTTGCTGGGGGTGTTTGCTCTGCCAGTAGCTGTGAAAGTTTGGGGTAGGGTGGTATAGAGGTGAAAATAGATTCAGTTTTATACATGTTGAGGTTGAGGGTCCTTTAATATGGCTACAGGGTAATAAATTTAGAAAGGAACTGAGGAACTTAGATCTGTTACTCAGGATCAAGGTGAGGGCTAGGAATGATTTGTTGAGGTACAGTAGAATGCAAAGAGACTCTTATAACTGGAAAGCGAAAGCAAACTAAGAAGGAGAATGAAGGAAACATAGCTTCTTGGGAACCTAGACCAGCAGCTTCCGGGGGTCCAAGGAGTCAGCATTAGACTCCTTGTTGTGTTGTGTAGAAGAATTGAGAACTCTGCTTAGGGATTTTGGTTGGGATTACAGATTTTGAAAGTAGAAAAATTCTGGGTGCTGACAGGAGACCTCGAGGGATAGGCATTAGAGGCTGTGGAACTGGCTTGGTTGGCAGTGACTTTCCTAGTGGAGTGTGACAAGGGGAGGAAGCAGACTAGAAGGCCTGCTTCTCATAGGGTGGATGTTTAAAGATTTGCATTTCTCAGGAGGTTGGGGGATGGTTTTATTCATAGGAAAGAGAGTGTGGCATGGATGGACTTTTCAGAGGCCTTGGTTAACTTCAACAGTAAGCGTGAAGGATGTGGAATAGAGTAGGCTCACAGCTGTGAGGTGGAGGTAGTGGTTGTTGAGATGAAAGATCAAACTTGTGGTTCTGTGTGGAGTTTTTGGTAAGAATCATCAAGAACAGAAGGTTATATATAAAAAAATACCTAGACTGTGGTCCATTTTCTGCATGATTGTCCTGGGATGCACCTAAGAGTCCAGCTTTGTGTGTATGAGGAACGAGTAGTACGTAGAGGGGAATGGTTTCTGTCCTGGGAACCTCAGCTCTATGCAGAGTTGATTGGACCAGGTGACCAGGTGTTAAGAACTCTGATGTCCTTTGCTATGGAGGCCCTGGAATGAGGTTAAGGAGAAGATGAGAAATGGAAACACAGGGTGACTGGATGTTTTTTAAAAAATAAATATGTCTTTTCCACTGATCTATGGCAGTCTCTTAATAGTTGGATCTCATTAACATTGTATGCCACTTATAAGGACCTAAAAAATCAAATCCTGTTTATCACATTCAAGTTGTTTTTCATTTTTCACTATTATAAAAAATGCTGGTTATTGACTTTGTATACAAAATCTTATATGCTTTGAAGATTATTTCAGGGTTTTTAAAAAAATTCTTTGTTTCTCAGATAGGGTCTTACTGTATCATTCAGGCTGGCCTTGAACTCACAGTGGAGTCCACACTGGCCTAGAACTCATGATTCCCTCCTGCCTCAGTCTCCCGAGTGCTGGGTTCATAGGTGTGGACCACCATGTCCAGTCATTTCAGGATTTTTTTTGCCCTCATTTGAGGTGTGTTTCCTTATTGGTCTGTTATGGCAGTGAATTCTGTTTGAAATCTAGTCTCTATAGTTTGGAAATGTGATTTCCAGTAGTATGTTCTGTTTTGACAAAATTTTGTTGCAATGATGAAGGTTTCACAGAGGCCATTAAATTGGGATGAGACTTGTGTTCTCTGTATCCTGTGCCTGCAAAAACCTTATGAGTAGTCCTTTGATAATGGTTCTGGGACTGGAGGAGCCTCCAGGATTTTACGGAAGAAAACATAAAAGAAAACTGGAAGAGCTCTGGTGTCTGGCCCCTTGGGGACAACTTTATTTCTCCGTGGCTTTTCCTGCTAGTGTTCTTTGAAACTTCCCTGTGTAGAATTGAGCCAGGAGGAAGGTGCGAGGTCCCACTGCCCTCCCCTCCTTGAGGCAGAAATGGACCCCTAAACCATCCCTGGTGCCTCCTGTCTGAGTAGCACAGGCTTTCTGTCCACTCCCCAGAGAAGCGAACATAGCGTCTTACTCACATTCCTGTCTCTAAACCAAATGTTCCAGCTGCTGGTCAGCAGAGCTGCCCGTTTAATAAACAGTCGAAGGAATGTGGGTTTGAGTGATCACCTTCTTTGCCAGTTTTGGAGCCTGGGGAAAAAAAGAGCTGTCTTTGGAAAAAAACTTTCGTTTTTGTGGTTTTTTACTTGTAAGACTGGTTGACTGTTGAAGTGAGGTTGGTGGGTTGTTTTCTCCATAGGAGGGCTGGAGCTGAGAGAACTGGCTTTAGCTGATTACCCCCACCCCGCCCCAATTCATCTTTTTCCCCTTGGATTCTGCAGAATGATGACAGATTGGCCAGGGTCTGGGAGGGCGCTGGCTATGGTTTCTGCCAACAGCTGTGACTAGACAGTAAGTTGCCTTTTATTGAATGCCACCCATTCTGATTCTCCTTGTTGCCTGACGCAGGGTGAGAGAGAGAAAGGAACAGTGTTTTCGTCTATGATGCTGTTGCAGAGCTTAGGATTTGATAAGTGAGAGTTAGATGAAGAAGTTGGGATAGAAGTAGTTGAAGAGGGTGAGTTAGGAAGGGTGTGGGGAAGATGTTCTCCTTTATTTGACTGTAGGAAAAGTCCTGTCCTGTCCTGTCCTCCCCTCCCTTCCCTTTCTCCCTTTCTCTTTTATATCCCCCCCTAGTTTTTATTATCTATGGAAGAGTGAAAGGAAAATATTTTTTGAAAGTCATATCAGTTTAATTTTGAGTAAATATCGTAGTTGGGTTTTGTTGTGGTGTGTGTGTGTGTGTGTGTATCTTAGTTCTGAACTAGAAATTGTGGCTCTTGTCACAAGGTTGCTGTGGGCATAAAATAAAGTAATAGTGTGTGTGAAAGAACTTTGGGAGTTCTGACTCTAGGACTGTGCTAGGAGAGTGACATCTTCTGAGCTCTCCTGCAGAGTGTGAGTAGGTTCAGGCCTCAGAAGGACAGCACCCACTGGGTCCAAAGGGTATGAGGCTCAGAGCTGTTTGTTTAAAAAGTCTGTGGTCAAAAGTACGTCCTGGCCAGAGGAGGTGATGATGTAATTGGGCTCTGTGTGTGTATTGAAAAATTCTTCTTTGCTCTTTCCTCATTTGAGGTTTGTCCTTTGAGTCAAGTTAAATATTTGTAAGCATTTTTGAGTACAAAAGTAGTGTATTAGGGAGTTTGAAGGATATAGAAGTAAAGCCCCTACCTTTCTGGGTGTGTGGTCTCTTTGAAGAGTAAGAGCAAGATGTGTACATGTGAAGGCAGGCGCTATACGGTGAGTTCAGGTGATATTTATAGGCTGGCTGAAAGCCATCAGGTGAGAGGGGGAACTCTGGGCTGGAAGAATGGGAGAAGGCAATTCAGGTTGAAGTATTTAGACAGTTAGAATGTATGGAGGGGGCAGTGGTTCTGGGTTGATATGATCACACTGAGCAGGCTAAAGGGTTAAAGCTGGAGATGGAGTGGTTGGGAGTCACTGAACTACTCAGCATGAGGGAGTTTGCTCTGAGTAAAGTGTCTGTGATGGTTCAAACAGCGGAGCTGGGGAGCTAGACACCAGGTCGAGTTCCTTGCATATATTTTGTTTTGGTAGCTCTCATGAAAATTAAATGTGTTGTTCACAGTAACTCTTCAACAGCTGGGCTGAAATGGGCAGATCACACACCTTGGTTTATTTGTCATGTAGATTTGTAGAAGGTGGTAGGAAGAGCTTGTGTTATTTTTTCATTTCTTTAGCCCTACAATATAGCTCTTGACATTGTACATCGAAAGTGCTAAATATTTAACTTTTAGACTGATGTATGGGGTTGGGAAGAGTCATAGTCTCTCTAATCCTCAAACACCACAGTTTTCACTTGGTTACTAACACCTTCCTCTTTTTCTTCCCCCCGCCCTGGGGTGCCTTGTAGAAGTTCCAGTTTTGATAATTATCAGTAACAGGTAAAGGACATATTATACACAAATGGAGTAATTCTTATGTGATAGAAAATAGGCTCTGTAAGTTGGAAAAACTTGTTTAGACCTTTATCAACAGCAGCTGTTGCACTCTCTCACTAAACATTTTCTGTTTCCTTTGTCACCATCCCAGAAAGTGGGTTGGGATTGGTCCCGGTCTGCTCTGGCATGGTGTCTGTCCTGGCCTTAGATTTTTAGGGGAGACTTCTTAGTTCCAGGAGTGAATAGACAGAATAAAAGAGTGTTCTCAGGAGTTGTACTTAAAAGAAGCCTAGGGTTGAGGGTGTCGCTCAGTGGTTAAGAGCTTACCTAGCTTGAGCAAGGTTCTGGGTTCACCCCCCCAGTACTATAGGGAAAATTAAAAAAAAAAGGGGGGGTGGGGGAGCTTGCATCATGACCCACAGAGAACCAGACATATTTGCTCTTTCAAGAATTGAACCATTTCTAGAGAAAAGTGTATGAGTAGGAAGTCAGAGTAGGAAAATATAAAGTTAGATTTGGGGAACTCTGACTTCATGTTTTCCATTCTCTGTAGTTTTTTCATCATGACCATTTAGGCCTTTAACAGTAAGAATGACAAGTAATTGAGTTGTGGTATTAAAAGATAGTTAATTAAATACATTTGGAAAACTGGAATTATATGCTCATTTATTGTTATTCCAAAATATGTGCAAGCTATAAAAGTAACTTTCATCTGTCCTAGTCTCTTAAGTAGCATGACATCCTTAACTCCAGCTTGCAGGTACTCTGTGCGTGTGTCACCTCAGATGGCAAACCGCATTGTGGATTCTGCGAGGAGCATCCTAAATAAATTCATACCTGATATCTATATTTACACAGACCACATGAAAGGAGTCAACTCGGGGAAGTAAGTGACAGCATTTTGGAATATTTTTCTGCAGCTGCCTGAGGTTTTTTTAACACGGTGTCTTGAAGTTAAAACTACCAGATTGGTGGCTAGGCTACAGAATGACTTTAGAATTAATTTCTTTCTGACTTATTGCCCTTGTCACCAACAAGCATTTCTTGAGTACCTGTCACATGGAAAGTATCCCAGTTACGAGTGCTGGGAGCCAAGGGTTTAGGACTTATCTTTGGAGAATTTAAACCTATCTATTAATAAATGGTGCCTCAAGTCGTAAATGCCATCTGCACTCTGTTCCAATAAAAAATTAAAGTGGACAGAATTCTTCCACTCTGAGCAAATAGACAGTTTACTTGTATATTTAGAAAACGGGAATTTAAGGATTACAAAAATACTTAATCTAGAGAAAAATTGAAGGAATAGTATAGTGAACATGTATATATCTTCCCATTGTTTATAATTACATTTGCTTTACTTCATACTGGATTTTCTTTTTTGCTGCATCATTTCAGTATGAGTGATGACATCGTTATGTTTTGAATCTAAAATTTTCAGGTCATGTCTCCTAAAAATGTAAGAGTCCAAGGTTAGCTACTGTGTGTTAAGAAGTCACCTTTCTCCTAAATGGCAGCAGAGTTGATCCTTGTCATAGGTTTTGCACCCAGGGTTTTTTTTTAAGATCAGAGAGAGAGAGCGAGAGAGACAGAGAGAGACAGAGAGAGACAGAGTCAGAGAGACAGAGAGAGAACGAGAGGAGGTAGGGTGAGGGATTGAGTGTGAGTGAAGATCTTTGACTTTCATAGGCTCAGTGGGAAGATGAAGTGGTTTTGGAAGTTTAGTGATGGGCCATTGTACAAAGAAACAAAGGTAATGGTATCAGAGGTTAGGGTTAGGAAAGAGTTTGTGTGCAAAACTTATCCTTCTGGGGCATTGGAAATGTTAATAGTGGTCCCAAACCTTTGATTTATTACTACAATATTATAGTATTTTCCTCGTTTACAATTGAAGGTGATAATGTTTATATCCCAGGGTTATTATAAGCATTAAAAGATCATGTATGTGGCTAGGTGTGGTTGTGTAACCCCAGCACTCTGGAAGGCTGAGGCAAGAGAATTGCAAGTTCAAGTCTATTCAGCTGGGGCAACTTAGTGGCTTAGTGAGACTCTGTCCCTAAAAGGGGAGTGGAGGGTGGGCCGGGAATGTAGCTCACTACAAAGGCTTTGAGTTCAGTCCCCCATATTGCAAAAACCAAAACTTATGTAAGCTGTTAATGCATTGCCTCAGAAGTAGTAGGTGCTACAGCATGATACCCACACACGTTGCTTTTTCCTTTCCTCCCATCTTTGCTGCAGGTGTAGAATATATGTCAGCTGTCAGCTCTGCCCTGGAAAGGTGATTGCAGGTGATAGCAGGGGGTAGGGGAGGCTACATAGCTATAGGATCTGTCTGAATGCCTGGGTCCCTTCTCTGTCTGATCTTAGCTTTACCAAAGAAAGGGCAGTAATGCAGCAGAGGAGCTGTGAATCCTCGCTGCCTCCCATTAGCTATAGTGTGCAGCTTTTAATACCACTGACTCGAGCATAATGCATCATCAGGTTCCATACTTGCTAATGGCAAATAGAAGCTTTACATATGGATCAAGGTGGATGTGTAGCCTTGTGGTTCCTCAACTCCAACCCTTATTTTAACAATTACATGTAAAACCAAAGTATGATTTATATTCATTTTTCTAAATCTCAAGTTACAGAAGAAAAATGATTTTCCTTTTCTGTTGTAAAATTACAAAGTCATGGATGGATGGGTATTTTCCTCTTGATTCAGTGCAGTGTGCACATGAGTTAAGCTTGTTCAACTGCAAGAGCAGCAATGTATGTTATGACCATTGCTTAGATTCTGGGGGCCCAATGGCTCTTGGTAGCTTATGTTAGTGCTTTGACCAGTGTGCACATCAGTCCCGTGTAGCTCATTCTGACTTTCATAGTAATTTTTTTTAAAAAATCTGGTTCTTTACTAGTTGGAAAGCTCCAGTGAGGTCACCTGATAAGAGGCCACTTTATCAATAGAACATGAATTAGGCCTGATAATGCACATAACTCCAAATTGGGGAGGGGGAATTGGAGCAGTGTACATAGAGGTTAATGTGTGTTCTGTGTTTTGTCTCAAGTTCCTGATATAACAGTCTGATTAAATACAAAGTTCATTGTAAAGACAAATGCCCCCAAAATTTACATAGCTGGAAACATTTAGAAGTGAAGGTATGTGGGTGAAAGCAGCCGCATCCTCCTCCTCCTGGCTCTGTTTTCTATTCTTCATATGTCTGTGCCACTGCTTCTGCCTCCAAGTTGGACATCCTTACCCTCCTCCTCCTGGTCAGATACCTGAAAGGCAGTTGGGATTTCACTAGACTTTTCTAGGTTTCCTAAATGGTAGGTACTGTTTGATGATTATGAATGATTCAGAATGCCTTTGAAATTTGCTTAAATGTGTAATTTACTGCATCCACATGGCATCGACAGGTATTACTGATCCTTGACTAAATAAACAATTGAATTTTTCTGAAGAAACTGAGGATCGACCAATATAGTTCTTCCATATAGTGAACTCATATTGTGTATTTAAAACATTAATTTTACACAGGCATTCAAAGGTAAATATTTCAGTTCATCATTATAGACACATAGAAGGTATTTTGTGAACAATGTTGAATTGTGTTAAAGGAGGCAGGTCTGTCTTGTGGTTGCTTGTGGATTGTGCTGCTGGAAAAGTGACTGCATCTTAATGACATTTGCTCAAAAAGTGTTGGGCAAGGTAGATGCCTTAGTTATTTTTCTCTCCTGCTGAGACAAGGAGGAAAGGTTTATTTTGCTTGCAGTTTGTAAAGGTTTCAATCCATAATCAGTTGGCTCCAAGGCAAGGTGGAGCATGACAGGGGGCAATAGTTTGTGATGGTGGAAAACAACAAAAGCAGCAAGCTAGAGTGACACAAGCCTCTTTCTGTTTCTTATATTGTATCTAGTTTACTGGGATTAGGACAGTGCCAGTCCAGTCAGTGGACTGATCCACCAGTCTCCTTCTCTTAATCCCAGCACCACACTGTGAATCAATCACACCCTCTAGATTCAGCCACCTCCAAAAAGCATCTCTCTCTCTCTCTTTGGTCTTTTTGAGACACGGTTTCAGTATGCAGTTTAGGCTGGCCTTGAACTTATTTTGTACCCCAGATTGGCCTCAAACTTGCAGTGATCCTCCTGCCTCTATCTCCTGACTGCTGGTATTACAGGCATGCGCCACCATGCCCAGCAAGTCCCCCCACACAAAAAGCCCTATGACTACATGGGGCTTGGAGTGAACATCTAGACACAAACTGTAGCAGTAGATTTGAGGCATCTTAGAATTTGAAGCATCTTGGAATTTTTTGGAGAGATTCTTATTTTGATTATTTGTAGGCTGGTTTTCTTTTGTGGTTCAAGTGGTTGTTACTAGATTGTGAGGACAAGAACTCTTGTGTTACTGAGGTACCCGAGGTTCCAGATTCTTGGAAGCTTTCCCTCAGATGCTTGTTGGATACATGAGTGAATGGATCACCTGTAGTCTTGGACAAGGAGGGTGTTTGGTTCTGGGTGTTGGATGGTAGGAACACACTGCAAGAGATCATAGTGCCAGCTCGTTCATTTTATTAGTTGAATTCTGAGTCTAGAGCTTTCCTTTAGGGCAAAAAACTTTAAGGCATGCCTTATCTAGGCCCTTTGTGGGCTGGTATATTTTTTAATACAATATTTCTCAAGTAGAGTTTTAGCTAAGTGGTCTCCAGGCCCCTTATATCTCTTGGAATACCTGTGACTGAGTATGAGGCTTTGGAGTTTTAGGACTAGCATTTGAATCAAAATCCCACTTTCTAGCTGTGTGGACTTGGTATCAGCCCATTAATTTTGACATTTCCTCTTTGTAAAATGAAGATAGTAATAGCTACTCTGCATGGTTGTGATTTCATAAGTATTTGCAAAATCCTTATAATTGGCAGGAAGTAGGTACTCTTAATATCTGGCAGCCTTGTTAGCATTCTCATATACGATTCATTGTTGAAAACTCTTGCAGTAGGAACTGTTGCAGGGTAGGAGGGAAGGGAGAAGGTATGGAAATGCAGACTAGTAGGAAAGCAAAACATATTGCACACCTTGGCTCTCTATCTTGTGTAGTCTCAGTAATCACCTACATTGCTAGTGTGAGCTAGTAGTCACTCTTATAAGTGAGGCTTAAGGGAACCAGAAGGAAGTCTTCAAATGCCATCAGAAAGGTGTCTGTCTTCTCTTTCTATTTGTTGATGCATGTACCTTTATCTGTTCAGCATCTGTGCCTTCGAATCCCCAGGTCTCCAGGCTTTGGGTTGTCACTGGTTGCTGAGACTACCAATGGCACCTTCCTCAGTGCTGAACTGGCCTCCAACCCCCAGGGCCAGGGCGCAGCTGTGCTTCCTGAGGACCTTGGCAGGAACTGTGCCAGGCTGCTGCTTGAGGAGATCCACAGGGTATGTATATCCTCAGCCTCCTTGGGTGCTCCGAGACGAGCAGTTTGGTGTTCCTCATTCTTATTCTTCTTCAGGGATGTAAGCCAAGGAGTTAACCTGTACATATATGCTTTAAACAGTTTAGCCTTAACTGGATCAATTGAACTAGTCAGTAAGCAGAAATCCAGCTTCACTTGTTTGGGGCACAGAGCAGGTACATTTTAATGGGGACAGAGGAGAGATCTGCAACAGAGTCATGAAATAAAATGAAGATTAGAAGAACATAAAGCAGGAAGGGTGAAAGTGGTGATTACCACATCATGTTCACCAAATAGGGGAGCCATTTCTCAGTGCCACCAATTGTTGTGGGAATGGGGAATCACTGCTTTCTGATTTTCAAAACTTGAAATCTGTATTTGTATGTGGCAGTTGATTAAGATGTAAACTAGCCTTTGCGGGGGCGGGGGGGTACCGGGAATTGAACTCATGACCTTGAGCTTGCCAGGCAAGCACTGAGCTAAATCCCCAACCCTAAAGGAACATTCTTTTGTTGTTGTTGTTTGTTTGTTTTCCGGGGATGGAACTCAGGACCTCGTACTTGCCAGGCACGGGTTTAAGCCACTGAGCTAAATCCCTGACCCGATTCAGATGTAAAATAACATCAACAGGCTATGTTTTGCAGCATATTCTAGAGCACAGAAGAACGCTTAGGGAACGAAAGCCTGTGTCACAGTATGGTGGGGGCTTTGGAAAGTGTGAGAATCTTGGACCGGAGACTGAGCACAGCAGCAGTGAAGACAGCCCTTACCATTTGCTTCTGCAGATCACACCAACCTGCTTTCTCAGTGGCAGTAGTCTTTCTGTGTCAGTTTATTCATACACGATGTGCATAAGCCTGCACACACTTTTACTGCTGCCCCAAAATAGTTGAACTAGTAAAAGCAAGGAAGAAATTGTGAGTGAAGGGAAAAGGTAGCAGGAGGAATAAGTTGCAGTTACTTAAAGATAACATTCTCTAAGATCCTACCTACTTGGTTAGAGGAGGCCACAAACCTGGCTTCAAGATTTCAGTTAGTCTGTACTCTCTTTAAAAAAAAACTTCTTTCAGTACTGAGAATAGAACCCAGGTCCTCTGCACTGAGCTACACCATCAGCCCTTTTTGTTTTTTATTTTGAGACAGATTCTCACAAAGTTGCCCCAGCCAGGCACAAACCTGTAATCTTCCTCCCTTAGCTTCCCAGAGTGCTAGATTACAGGTACGTGCTGCAGAGTCTGCACGTCTTTTGCCTTGGTTTTGCATTCCTACATCATTTCCTACACTTGCAGAATCGAGTTAGGCCACCTCTCTGCTCTTGAGAGCCAAGCTTCATACTTTTGAACTGAGCACAAATGAGAACTACACTGGATTGCTTGCTGTTTGAGGATGTATAATGTCAGTAAATTGACTTTCTTCTACATCTGAGAATCTTTTCTATATCTTCGTATTTATGTGTTCTTAAGTGTCTTCTGGGAAGTTTTGAAGTAACAACAACAACAACAACAACAAAAAACTCATATCTGAGTCCAGTAGATAAAATAGGTTAAGTGGGTTCAGTGGCAACTATGTTTTTTCTTTTAGTTCTTCTTTTTCCATTGGTTCTGTTTATCAATTTCTGTGTGAGAGAGAAAACTAGATCACAGGTTCTGCTCAGAAGAAGCTTGCAAGCACAGTCTGCTCCCCAGATCGCAGCCAGTATTCCTGAAAATGTCTCCTTCGGAACAAGAGAGATAAGTGAGAATTAACTGTTTCAGAATTAATTAAAATTAGATTTTCTAAATGGCGCTAAAATCTTTATTGTCCATTTAGTTAAGAAGGGGAGATAAAGCGCCTACAGGGGTCCCCTCAATAGATGGACCTCAGGCTGTGCATTCACCGTGCAGCTGGGAAGTGGTAGAGGAAAGGGGTAAAATCCTCACGGTGGAAGTTTTCTAACATAGATTTTGTGCAGAGTCTATCACAGATTTTTTTTGGTGCTAAATTTAGTGCCACAGTTCATTTTTGATGCTAAGTTCAGTAATTTTGGAGGGAGGGAGTAGTAACTGAAAGTTGGAGAGTAAATGACGAAGAGGGTAAATGATGCTCTCTACCTGTTGGTACAGAGAACCTGCCATCTGCACTCAGTAAGGGAAACAAAGATGTGTGTGATGTTTGTGGGAACTGAGGGAAACTTATTGTTGACCTGTGCAGGTTTCCTTTTCATGGTCCTTGGGTAACAGGCAGACTTCTGTCCCTTTCTAGAAGATCTTGGAAAGACTGAAAGGATCACATCACAGAGCAGTGTACTGGGATCCCATTGACACAGCCAGAGTTTGGATTTCATGCCCGCATAAATAGCAGAGCGTTAGCTTCAGGGTGAACGCATAGCCCGCCTGCCCACTGGAGGAAAATCTTGTAGTCTGGATTAGGGTATTATTTTCTTTTTTTTAATTGAGATTTTCATTAAACCACTTTATTGTTCCTGGGTCAGATTTACTTTGTTTTAGTCATTAAGAAAACTACGTTTGTGTGTCAGTTTGTCAGTGAGCTTTAATTTATAGAAGGGTGAAAAAAACTTCATGCCTTTTGAATAATTCTTTACAGATCTGTGATGAAACGTGATTTGAATGAGCAACAAAACCCCAACAATTTTGAAGGTGCTGCTTATATTTACCAAAGTTTTAAGGCTTTGACCCAATTCCTCCTGTTCAATCATTAGGTTTTCTCAATTATGTATCAGGCTTCCTGGAACTGTCCTTTTCTTTGTATCCTTTTCTATACTTCATTCACTTCCCACCCTTCTGCTTGCTCCACCTCACTCATATTCACATCCCACCTCAGCCAGACCTGGATTATGTGTGGAAACTGGCTCTCCTCCTTGCCAAATGGGAAGTCCTTTCTAAATCCTATCGAGCCTCCTTCTGTGTCTCAGTCTTCCTCCAGACACTGGTCTGATCTCTTCACTCTTTTGTGCAGAGACTTCACTGGCTCTTCACTTTCCTGAGATGTAAGTTAGAATATGAGATATAAGTTGAGATACAAATTAGAACTCTTTATTGTCCATTGAGTTAAGAAGGGGAGAAAAAGTGCTTACCGGTGTCCCCTCAATAGATGGACCTCAGGCTGTCCATTCACCGTGGCAACCCCTCAGGCAACCCCTACCTCAGTCTGGCTATCTACTTTTTCTCTGCAGTTGTGCCTAGCTCCCAGCTGGGCCACACTGGCCCCAGTTCATTATTTCTCCCTTCTTGCTGCTTTTCTTCCTCCCTAAAGCCTGGTCATTTTTCCAGGGCCAGGTCAGGTCTCTGCTTCCTGAAAGCAGCCTCTGTCTAATGTTGGGTGACTGACACCCTTCACCCCATGTGTTGAGATCTTGTAGTTCCCACCATTCCCTACTGTGATGCTCTGTACATGGCCTCCAATATATTTATTGCATTAAAATATGGTCTAGTACCTGTATAAATAAGTTAAAACTGGTACAATAATAGCATAGTGACAGGAAGCAGAGACTAAAGAGAACAGTTTAATTTTAGGGAATCTTCTGAAAGGGAACAGAATTAGTTTTTTTGATGAGATTTCCTGTTTTTTTTTAAAATTTTTTTTTTATTTTGAAGGTAGAAGAAATACAACACAATAAGACCGAACAAAGCCAATTGAGACAGCGCAGTGAATTTGGTACAGAACTTCACAGCAGGTTATCGAGATAACAGTAATAGGTACCATAGTATATCTTATTATCTTCACAATAGTTGTCTAGTCAATTAAGTATAGCAAAGTCAAACCAAAGATAGAACATTATAAAATCAGTCGAAAGAGAATGTTGA